>JARFYF010000050.1:17423419-17437739 GCA_030265395.1 Rhina ancylostomus | reverse complement strand
GCCTCTACTTCCTCAGGAGGCTAAAGAAATTTGGTTTGTCCCCTTTGACTCTCACCAACTTTTATCAATGCACCATAGAAAGCATCCTATCTGGATGTATCACGGCTTGGTAGGGCAACTGCACTGCCCAGGACCGCAAGAAACTGCAGAGAGTTGTGGACACAGCCCAGTGCACTACGGACACCAGCCTCCCCTCCTTGGACTCTGTCTTTACCTCTCATTGTCTTGGTGAAGCAGCCACATAATCAAAGACCCCACCCACCCAAGACAGACTCCTTTCTCTCCTCTTCCATCAGGTAGAAGATACAGGAGCCTGAAGGTACATACCACCAGACTTAAGGACAGCTTCTGCCCCACTGTGATAAGACTATTGAAAAGTTCCCTCATACAATGAGATGGACAATGACCTCACAATCTGCCTTGTTGTGACACCTTGCACCTTATTGCACTGCACTTTTTCTGTAGCTGTGACACTTTACTCTGTACTGTTATTGTTTTTACTTGTACTACATCAATGCACTCTGTACCAACTCACTGTGTCATGAATTGACCTGTACAATCAGTTTGTAAGACAAGCTTGTCACTGTACCTCGGTACAAGTGACAATAATAAACCAATACCAAATAGACTTGGGGTTTGGGAATTTGCCACACACACACACTTCGAGTTTACTTTTTTTGGGGTCAATGTTTAATATCTAACATTTTTATTTATCTTATTATTACAAGTAGTTATTAATAAATAGATTCTAACACATACATGACTTTTTGTGTTGCTGTTGTTGCTGGTACATAACAACTATCATATTTTTAAGAAAAGGATTTTAAAATAATAATTATTTTTAAAAATGCGAGTTGTCCTGCATGTTCCAATATTTATCTGGTACAGCTGTTTTTTTTAAAAATCAAATTAAAAATTGTTTTTCTGCTTTCCTGATAGTTGGTCATTCAAATAATTCTAAGTGTGTCAGGCTGCTCAGCAAGCCTGGTGATTTGATGCCAGGAGCCAAGAGAACAGCAACAAGAAGCAGGAAAGGAGATGATCTTACCACAGTGATCAATAGATCTACGTGAGTAGCTTTCTTTCAGGTTGTTAACCAGTGCTGTTGCTCTGCTATTGACAGATTCTGGCAATTATCCTTACATTTAAATTGTCATCCAAACTTAATCCAGTTAATAATATTGTGATAAGTACAGTAACATTACACAAAATTATTTCCAGGCAAAACTATCTGGTGCCATACTTACTGTTGCTTTGCTTTATACAGTATTTAAGTCTTTAAATGCATGGGTTTATGCCCATTTATCCCAAACACAAAAGGAATAGCTGGCAATTGATGATAAAAAAAATGAAAAATCTGCCAATGATTACCTTTCCACAAATATAAAAGGAACATAGATTGTGGATTTTTTTCATTCAACAGGTGTGAATGGAATTAATCAGCTGTGTAAATTCATGTCACATCACTAGGCTACAGAATGAGGTAGATTTTCTATTTATGTAATTAACTGCTGGAGGAGGCCTACAACAAGGACTCCTGCATATCTGCATAACATGTCCAAATTTAATTAAAAATATAACCCTTGTCAACACAGATCTAAACTTCAAAACTTGCATGGTCAAAACCAGCTGAATACATATTGATAGGAGCAGTATACGACTTGCATTTTGCTTCAAATTAAGTTTTGATGCTAAATTCAGTCCTTGTGATGAGCATTATTTGGTGCCACCATGACTTAATACCATCAAACCAATTACTTTTCCAATCACCTGGAATCAGAATTTGAATTCAAGAATGTCTAGTAATGACTTGAGACTTCAACAATGTTTACTAAAAAGTGAATCTTAGGTTTAGAAACTTAGAAATTAGTACATGGGATTGGCATTTTTTCCAATGTTACTGTATTGATCTAATTGTTTGCATTTTTAACTAACAATCTGTCAATAAGCAATCAATATTTGATTAAGATTGCAGTAAACCACAGTTCAAAAAAAGAGCCTCAACAGATGCCAATTAGCATATTTTCACTTACTGCAGTAAAAGTCAATATCAGATGCATGTAGATTGCTTAATTACACCTGTAATTTCCTGACAAGAGATACAAATGAGAGGAGAGAACATAGGTCATTGCGATGGTGTGCGTAGACAAATTGCAGATTTCCGAAGTGGTATTCTCAAACAATAAACACTAAAAAAAAAGGCAGCTTAAGTTAAAGCAATCCTGTAATTGTATAAAAGGAAGTAACTTATAGGTGTCAGGGATATGAGATCATACCTTCAAATTTGTAATGTGTTTTTAAACAGAAAACAACTCATTAAAATCAAATAAAAACAGAAATTGCAGAAATGCAGGTCAGGCAGCATTTGTGGAAAGAGAAAGAATTAATGTTTCAGATCCAAGACCCTTTCGCCTTAGTCTGAAATGACATCTCTTCTTCTCTTTTCATGGATGCTGCTGAGTTGATGAATGTTTCTAGCATTTTGCTTTAATTTCAGATTTCCAGCATCTGCAGTTTTTTAAATTTATTTCCTTCAATTGAAAGGAAAATCTGAATGTGTTAAATTACTTGCCTGGTTTAGCCCTGCTACTAACTTCTGAATAGATTGTATAAAATATGTTCTGGAAATGCTATCCAAGCTGATCAATGGCATAGACTGAAAACTTTTCCCATCTCTAACTATAATTTGCATTTCTGCAGCTTGCCTTGACTATTTAAGTTCAATGAATTATTTCACCTAACAGTTAATCTCTTTGTAAGACTGCTGATTTATCAGTGTTGGTTGTGTTCTAATCAAGATGTGGACGAAATATTGTTTTTATATCATTTCAAGAAAATAGTCTGTATCGCAATTTTCTATTGTGCAGGCATCAAGAAACACAAGTTGAAAAAATAAATTTTGTGTTAATTTATTTTATCCCCATGTAAGTTCCATTAGAGTGAATTTTATTCTGCATCTCAAATTTTTGGGCCGTGATTTATGAATTCTGTAAGGGCAACTTTCCATAACCTGCCTGGTTATAACTCAGGGGCAGCCTGTTCCAATTTTTTCAAAACACAGTTAATCATGGACTCGCACAAGGAAAATCATTGAGAAGATTTTTGTGAGCAAATCCAAAATTGGAAACATGAACAGGCTGTAGCAACACAAAGTCATTCAAAGTAATTCGGATGTGTTCATATGTTGGTGAAATTCAGCAAGTAAAGGAACCCACAATATTCCTGATGATCTTTGGTCATCAACTGAACAACTGCTAAACCTGCCTAGTTCCTGGCATCTGAAGCAGGACAAATAAGCAAGAAACTGATGATTATTGTCAAGCTGAAACCCTGGCAACAATGGATTCAATGTTCACCACTTACTGAGATAGATGTCTGAACCAAATGAGAAACCCAAACCAAGTGGTAAGTCACAAACCAGCTCTTTATCATATGGCTTAGAATTTTGTTAATTCTTTATAATTTCAGAGTCCACCAACAAAAACATGTCCAACAGAAGCATGAAAAAGCATAAAATATCTCCCATTCTGCAGAGCTTACACAATCTTCACCCCATTTCATACTGCTATGCAGTGAACAGAAGACAAAGCTTACAATTAGAATCATAGTAAGTAGGCTTCATATTGAGTCATTGACTTTTGTTACTACTTAATAATGTGCAGGGGGTTAATTTATCTGATTTATGCTGATATTAAGAATTTATTTTCCATTTTCCAGTTAACTGTTTGGCAAGGATGCATATTAAACTTCCCCTTTATGGTACTGACAGGTTTATAATGCCAAAGAAATCATGTTTATATCTGACTCCTTTTAAAGGCAAATTCAGCACATGTTTTTCACTCCTCAGAGTGGAATGACAGGACCAACATCTGAATTAGGGCTTTCATTGCAAGACCTGAAATTTGGTCTTGCAAAATTGAATTTAAAACAGATATACTTCTGAATGTCTCCTGAAAATATGCAATACAGAAGTCTTAACACTTGATATGAACTATGAAGTCAATTTTCCACATTTAATCTATTTGATTCAATCAGAAACAATGTATTTTATGGGCAAGGCAGGTGATTTGAATATGCATAATGTCATCTGACTAAATGTTAGCAGTGACTGAACTTATTATGACTTGCAGTTCAACCACCACAGTTTTGTAGAAAAAGTGTCTGAGTGTACCTAGGAAGTGAAATACTTACCACTGCATTTCACCAATTATTAATGGGTAATGAATAGCACTTCTTCCAAGATTATCTGGTATACAAGTCACATTTCAAACAGTTTGAAGTTTTACCAGAATTGACCTCCTAGTGTGAAGCAATAGCAATTTCACAGGCTGCAAACTATGTAGTTGATGGCAATCTAGGCAGAGCAAGAGCTCTTACATGGTGGAAACAGGCAGGAGCTTTTCGTTATATGAAAAAGCATGCTTAGACAAATTGATCCAAGTCCGGTGTTCAGGAACAGATGTGCTGCTGAAAACTTCCCTCTAAGTATGTAGCCTGAGGGCACTTCCTCCAACTTTGCACTTCAGTCTTGCCAGCCAGAAAGAGTATTAGCATCATTACCAGTGGAACATGATGCATTTTCAGAGTAACACCAAACTGATGCCTTGAGGTTAAGTCAATTCTTTAGAATACAAACAGTAATAACCAGTTCACATTAATAGCTCACTTTCAGTTTCTCTTTTTTGCTTGAAAGTTTCAATTTTATTTCTTTGGTGTTATCAGATCCTTTACGCATTCAAGGTGAAGCAATATTGGAGACTCAAGAGACTGCTGGAATCTGGAGCAAAAAAAACCAAACTGCTGTTGGAACTTGGTGGTTTGGACAAGTTCAGCAAACCTGTTAGAGCCAACCCAATCAATTGCAGTTTTGCACAGCCACGAATCCAGCATTGCTACAACTCTGGCTGATACGGGGTCATGACCCGATACGTCAACAATTCTTATCCCTCCACAGATGCTGCTCGACCTGCTGAGTTCCTCCAGCAATTTGACCCTCTGAAGCAACGTTAGACTTTCTTGAACTAATCATAACAATTAAAATTGAATAACTGAGAACTGATGCACCATCAATCCATTAACTGGTTCCTTAAATGAACTATTATTGCAGCAATGCTAGATTCATGGCTGCACAAAACTGCAGTCAGCTGGGTTGGCTGTAACAGCTTTGCTGATCTTGTCCAACTCCTTTTCTCTGCCATATCTCAAACATTCATTAGACCAACATCTAGTCTTGAATGAGCCACACTTTCTTCCAGTGAAACATAGTACGTTCTCTCTTCCATCATAAATTTCAACTACTCCTGTGAGATAGTTTCAGGAGGAACTAAACTCTTGGCATTTGATTATTCCGGTGTTGTACAGCCAACCACACAGCTATCTCCAAAGCTGCCTAATTTTAATCGCACCATTTGCTGCTGAAACTTCCGTCAGTTCCTAACATTGCTATTCCAATGCATTCCCAATTACTCTTCATATACTTTGAAATACATTCCTAAAAATTAAATTATACAACCCCTTTTACAGCAGTTTTTTTATTTGGAGTGAAACACGTTGATGATCATTTCAAAGTCCTTTGTGCCAGGCACTTCTTGGAGCATCACTCTAGCGAACTTGACTTGTTGCCCCTTCAGGGCTGCATGTGATGACATTATTCCCTGTACAAGTATTGGGGACACATGCCAGGAAAGTAAGCTATTAACCTTCACCCCCGCAGGTCCTCTTCAGCTCCTGGAAGAGCACTTGCCCTATCATCTGCCCCATCAATTCTCAGCTCACCTCACTCTGGCCCCTTCCTATAACCCCTGTGGTCCTCCACAACTCCTACATCTCCAGTTTTGGTCTCTCCCTGATCTGCTGCCAGTCTCACTGAAGATATGCTGCTGGTTCAAAATCGTCACACTCCCTAACCCTACCTGTTCCCGATTACCACCTGCCACCACAAACATCTGTATCCCCTGCCCTCAGACCCAAGATCCCAGTAGTACATTTTTGAGGCCTTGGGCAGGCCAACTGTCATTGATCTCCCATTACTCTGTCCTGGGCTACATCAGAATTTCTAGGAAACATCTACAAAGTCAGAAGTTCAGCCTGAGGATGGCAAGGTTGGGAATGGACTAACGAGGAATGCTGATGAAATGAGGATGTATAATATGGGATCTGAGTGTGACCAATAAAAACTTAAGGCTTTCAAACTAAACCCATTAAAAGGCTATTACTAGCATGCTATACCACCAAATTTCACCCCTGCTGACCTGTCTAATTTAACCTCTGTAATTAAAATGACTAATTTAAAATCTGCATCCTCTTGCTTTAAATTCTTTTGCATCGTCCAATTCTAGCAAAGTAACCTCCACCTGTTCTACATCTTCCTTCCCACTCTGGCCCTTCATGTATCCCCAGTGGGAGAAACTCTGTACTATGTTCTGTGTTTTCTCCCTTAATAAGCTCTTAGGCTACACCTTATTGATCAGAGTTTTGATCATTGATGTTTATCAGCTCCTTCTTTGGCATCCATTATTGTGTGACTATGTTTCTTGGAAGCAACTTAGGACAGTTTCCTACATTAAACATACGATTTAAATGCATTGCATCAACTCAGTGCGATGTTCATTGATTAACAATGGGATAAGTCGAATACCAAAAGGTGCACAGGAAGACAGACATGCTAAAGAGCTTAAACAATTGAACACTACAAAGCATTCACTTCCAATGCCTTATTTCTAGTGTCAACATCATCTTGCCTTCATTGGTATTTAGATAAACACAAAGCAAGCCTGCATCACTTTAATTGCAATATAATAACCAATCAGTAAATGGAGAAAATTACTGGCTTAAGAAATCAATCGACCAGAGAGGACATTGCTTTTCACAGAATCAGGATCTGAAATATTGCTCAGTCAGGCAACATACTGGGAAGAGCTATTTGTAAAAATATGACACTGTACCATATACAAACCATCTAATACAACATCAACACTGCATTGTATGATTTATTTCTGTCCCCAGCCCATAAAAAGATTATATGTTTAAACTCATTCACATAAAATAAGTTCAAACTTTAGTGGGCCATCAGTAATTTGCAGAGTACATGATGATGCACTGGTTATATGCTATGATGTGGGTTATCATTACTACAAATTGCAACAACCTGGAATGGACAAAAGGGTGGCGTGAGCAGATTCAATTGTAACATTCAAAAGAGAATTGAATAAATAGTTGAAAAGCAATAAAACAGTGTGGCTGTGGGGAAGTGCAGGGGGTAGGACTGACTAGATAGCTCTTCTGAAGAGCTGGTATGCTTGATGGGACACATGACCTCACGGTATTGCATCATTATTTGATTAAGTCCTGCGAATGAGCTTGGGATGCTACAATAAGTGCACTGGTCATGAGTCAAGTGTTATTTAATCTGTACTGAAGAAGTTATTGTGATGGGTTTAGGTTGGATTTGGTTCACTGGTAAAGGAGAGGGTACTGTTCTAAGTCTAAAGCCAAAGGACCTCAAGCTCCACTGAGCTCAATATGAAAGAATACCTTCTCGACAATGCTGGAAAGTGTTCCTCATCTCCATCCTCTGATTCAGAAATACCCATTTACAAAAATGCACCAAGATCTTTACGCTAGATTGAATACTATTTTCAAATCCTAATTGTAACTACTTGTCCTGGATATCATTTCCACGGCACAATATTTGTGCATGTACTGCAATACAATTTTGTCAGAAAGTTGTTTATAATTCAGAGTCCATGAAGTCTACAATTTTCTTTTCAGACCTTCTCAGCACTTGAAGCCTGCTTTGTCATAATAAGGACCTGCCTGTGGCCCCAGACTATGGAATTCGGGATAGGAAAATTTTTACAGGCAAGTCCACTTAAAGTTTAGAATTAATCCTTCACCATGACTCTCTCTTGTTCCCCTAAACCAAATAACTCCAGCCCCCATCACTTTGGAAGTAACTTTCCCCTCCAAACTGATCAAGATCGTCCCATAAGCCAATTATCTGTGCAGCCCCCATCACCCAAAAAGCCAGACACCACCTTCCTCTCAAAGACATTCTAACCTAACCATTGCCCAACTGACAACCCCACCTGCCTGCCACCTCCCTGACCTCACTTCCCATAATCTTGCTGTTGTTGTCCATGCAACAGGACACAGGAGGAGAGGTGCCTTGAGTCTTGAGTTAAAACAACATAAGCTGGCTGCTGTATACCACCAACTTAACATGCCATTGCAAGTGCCTAACAGTTTTGGGGCTAGTCTTTTTGAGACCATCTCATAGAAAATTCATTGTATGTTCATTGGAGTCAACAACAAAGCCTTGCCTAGGGATTGATTCCTACATGTCAATGAATGTTTGTGTTTTGTTTGAATTCATTGAGCAATAATTGCTTATTCACAAACCACAGACAGACATTGTTAAGAAGCCAAATTAAACAATAAAAAGTATTAATGTTCAATTCATATGGTGGGTGTTTTTCATTCCTTTACGTTCAAAGTTCATTTGAAAAGAAATAGTTCTGCTCAACTTGATCTTTCAAGATTCTAATCTGCCCATAACATATGGGTAGTATGATGGTCAGGGCCATTATGGAGGAGTTACAAATACTTCTGCTCTCTCTCATCATCATAATCAAACTTTCATCTGGAATCAAAAAGCTTAAGATTTGAGGAGAGTTGCAATCAAAACAGATTTAATTCAAGAGCCATCTTTGAACAAAATATTTTACTGTGTTAAACTGTTACAAAACAAAGATATTTTGTTTAAGTCTGAACTGCCTATAACAGGCATTACATTTTTAAAATTTCATCTTCTAGTGCAGGATGAACCTGGATACCTTATTATTCACAGACCAGGTTTAAAAAAAGGAAACAATGCATAAAGAACATGTGTTTTAAAATCACCAATAATAACTGAACCAACATATATCAGTGAGGAGTCAAAATGAGTCAGTATCAGCCATTATTTTCATTGTGCCGAAGAGGAATACATGATATTCCAGTGAACAAATGACCATAACAAAACTATAAAATATTTTCCAAGATTTGTCCCAGAAGCAGAATCTTTTTAAAAATGCTTGAAACTACTCTTCAGACACACAAATAATATTTCCTCTATAATTCTTACTCTATCATTCCACCTCTGCTGTTATGAAACAGGCCAGTTCCACCAATGTTCTTAAGGGTGCAACATTTTTAATCATTTGCAATTTTGTTTTCCAGGAAAGAAACTCCAAATGATACAACAGTCCATATATTTCTTCAGTAAGAGTTCACACATCTGTGCTCAATATCCTTGACAAAAGTATTCCTACCCTCAGTGGAAATATGTGCTTTAATTGGAGCCTACTTGATAGAGGTCAAAGCAGTGAACTGCTCCCCAGCATTGTTGCGTGACTTCATACTTCAGAGGCCAAAGGAGGCATATGTCAGTTGCTATGCATTCCGCCTACACACAGGATAAGAGGCACTGTATTTCAGAACAGTGGCAGGCACAAGGGAGTTTAGCGCAACCCACTTTGATAGTCTCTGCCACTGGTCTTCGGAGTTCTCAAACAGCTGTGCAGCCGCCCATTGTGCCAGAGAGAAATCAAAAAACAAAAACAGCTTAAGTAGAGAGTTTCAACCCAGTTTCTCTGTGCAGGTTTTATTGAATCATCACACAAAGATAAAGCATTATACCCACTGAATTTCACAGGCTTTGAATCATTAATATTTGGATGAAAGCAGCCGATTCCTCTTAGATGACACAGAGGTTGTATTTCATCTTTCATTAGAATACATTGTTTGCTTTTGGTAATGCAATCACAAAGAAACCAATGGTATGTTCAACTACGCACCAGATTAGAACACCATATACTGACTTTGGTGAAGACACATACAGCATTGACAGCCCTTGGATATTCAGATGTCTACTCTTTTTTCTTGGCTACTGTATCAGATTGAAGGCACATTGTATTTCTGAAGCTGAATTCAACTACTTCACATGGTTTTCAAAAAACAATTGCACTCAGTCCTAATTTATTTAATTAAAATATTTCAAGAAATTAGACACCAACGTCGTGTAATGCAGTAGTAAAGAATCTGGGTTCAAATAGATAATGACCAGAATGTGCTTAGTTATTCAGAGGACATGGTTAAACAAGGGCCATTCAGGGCCTTTGTTCATTTATTTACCAAATCCAATATGGCAAAAATGGCTGATGTGGCAGGGTATTAAACTGTCAATGTCTTCAACATTGTAAGAAGATATTTTCATCTGCAGTTATATGGTTATGAATGCATGATTTGTGGACTTAAAGCCAAGATAGTTTTCAAATGATTTATACAAAAAAAAATGACAATGGAAGGATTGTGGTATCTAGCGTTTTAAGAAAAGTTGATAAAACATACATCTGAACAGAAAACATGTGAAAGCCATGCAGCTGGGTTTCAGCATTATCTAAAGTAATATCTATTACTCATTAATACAGCACGTTCATGGGTGGTGGGTGGTGCCAGACTGGCAGAATATTCCAACTCACATTTCCACATGTTTTGTTTGAAAGATGTTACACAGCAGAATATGGATTTTTCCCTTGAACATGGTGAGTTGCAATGGAGCACAGGAACCAGGCCCCAGCATCTGAAATGGCGCACAGGAAACAGGGACCCAGAGTTAGAAAGAATAAGGAAGCCAGGGCCCTAATTTATGAAAGGGACCGCAGGAGTTGGAGCCCATTGAACAAGATGCTGAACCATTGGGATTTCTGAATGGTCTGATAGCAGATTACTAGACTATCACTGTGTTGGCAATTGGCAGACCAAAATGGACTAAGCTCAAGCTTAAATATTCACAAGTATACATTTGGTAGATTGATATGAAGTTGTACTAGAATCATTTGAGGTCACCAGAATGAACTAACAAACAAATCAGCATATTAATCCCAAAGAGCAGAAGTTTAATTTTTTACAGGGATCTTGTGTACTTGATTATTTTTATAGATAATTTGCCTGTATTTTCATACAAGATGCCACACTGTTAATTAAGAAAAAAAACTTTCTGAAAAGCATAATTAAAATAGACAGGCCTCTCTTTAAAGAAATTATGTGGACTAAGTATAGGAAACCCCATTGTGCTAATGATATCAGATTACATGCATAGCTATTTCTAGGAAATCATCCACACAGCAAGAGATCTGTACCTTTACTTAAACCTTACAGAGCAGGAAAATAGGTTCAAAATAATCATCAATTTATCAAAATTTATGACTCAAAAGTCATTTGGTCCATCACACTCATGCTTGGCCTTTTCCACTTGCACTTTTTATGTACCTTCACTCCGAAATTCCACTCAATGTTCTCTTCCCAAATCTTCCACAGTACAATTGGAAAACCCCAAGTTGACAATGGAATTCAGGATTTTATATACACATAAAAATAGGAAATGAAGGTCTATTAAAAGCAAAATACTTGAACAAAATTTGCTTTAAAGTTTATATGACTACAAAGATATATCCTGTGTTTGGCTGAGACAAAGCTTTTGTGCTCTAACCTCAATTTGTTTTGAATTACTAGTGATCAACTGAGACAGCAGCAGGGCTGTTTTTACTGATCTCTGCCAATGCTGAACTTTGGAGTTGAGAGATGAATATAATCAAATATTCAGATATGTTAAAAAAAAGCTTCAAAATTACACCAGTTCCTGCTGAAACATGTTCAGCACAATGCAGAACAATTTGTCAATGTCACAGTAAATTAACTTTTCTCTTTCCATATTTATATAAAATGTGTCCATCAGCTATTAAATCAACTAAAGTGAAACACTTTTTGTTATTGCAATGCCAGCAAAACAACTTACCGACCAGTGTGATATGTCTACATAACTGGACAACACTAATAATTCACTGGTAAGTTCTGCATCATGCAGATTCATTGAAGGTCCGTGAGAAGTTGGTGAACAGACAGGGAAAGTGGGAACAATTTCTTCTCTCACGTCATTCTATGCTATTTGTGAAGGAGTTGACAGCTTGATCAATTCATTACCCTTAAGGAAACAGTCCTGTTGCTATAATTTAATTCTGGCTTTCTCAAATAAGCACAGAATAATTTATTTACAAACGAGTGTGATGTTTTAAACCTTATATAAGATTCATAATAGCCAGAGTAGATTTGAAGAGAATGTAAAAATGCTAGTGCAGTCCTCGTAAACTTATGTAAAATACCATACTCGTCAACGAAACATTTGTCACAAAACACTCAGGCAAATAAACCTTACTCCTGGGGAGTCTGTGGCTCTGCTGGATCTACAGAAATGCATTTCTTGCCATAAACCTGATTAGGCCATTAGGAATTGACAGCTATTGCACCACAATTCTATTTTCTTTCTTAAATTAAATATTTAAGCCTGTCAAAATGGTGAACCTCACAAGCCTTCAAAAAAAATGGTCTGACACATTGTGAAATTGGGTGAGCACAACTTTAAAGTGAATACAGATTCGATGAACTCAGTATTTGAAGATTCCATGCCATATTTAGGATTTATAATAATCTCATTATATCTGATGACAAAGAAATAAAGTGCCTGGGTGGAAATAGAGAAAAAATGCAGGTTCAAGAAAGGTAAGGGTCGATACATGCAGCTTTTGAATTCAATAATCCGAAAAGGGAAAATTATGGTTCTCTGAGTGTAATATGCTAAGTTGAAGAACTATAGCACAACCTATGGCAAATGATAAGATAACAGGTTGTACACTGAACCAACTAATTTAAGCAATCACCAATATCCTTAGCGCTATTTCAAGATGGGGCATATTGACAATCAAACCTGTGTCAAACTTGAGAGCAAATTTTATGCATTTACAACCGATCCATTAAATTTGATTGATTGAACTGATCAGTTAACCATGATGTAACTGGTTAATTTCACTTTGTTTGCTTGAAGCAATTTGTCACAGTTCAAAACTGAAATGACACATTATGAAAATAAAACTTAAATTACAGTTTTAGGTACATAGTGCTCTGACTCAAGAAAGGGGACAATTTGAACTTCTCTGGTATGAGTTCAAACCTACAGAAAAAGATGTGCAAACTGCAAATGCTCTGTCCAGAGACACAAAAATCCACCAAATTCTAAAGTAACTGACACATTCTAATCACTGATTTTCAACACGGGATTTTAGGTGTCCAAATCCATAGCAGATCAAATTTTACTGCACTTCTGATAATAGGTCATTATCCAACACTGTCAGAGAATTTCATTCATTTTTTGTTCTATTCACAATTTCACCGTAGACCTTCTGGATTTCCTGGCCTCCAACACCATCTCCCTTGTTTGCCCATCATTTGTACCACCACCAATCAGGTGTCAAACAACAAACATTCCTTAAATTCTGTCTCTTCACCTTAGGCTTTTAACCAAGTGTTTGATCAGATCTTCTTAACACCTCTACTCTCTCCTGGCTTCCAAACACCTTGGGATGTTTCTCAACAGTAGAAATTCATCACATATGTGAGCAATGGTTATAGTGGTTTTATCCATGTTTTATCTTTCCTCACTTGAATACCAGGCAGTTTTGATACATCACATTTTAACCCATTCCCCCCTCCCCAAGATATTTCTCCAACAATGGAATATTTCAAAAAAGTAAATGCTCAACCCCCCAAACCAAAATTGTGCTGATGAGTGCTTCCTTTGGTTTTAGATTATTCAAGCTTCTTTGTGCTCAATTCTGAGTTCAGATTTTTATCATAGTTGGAATGATCAATACTAATGCACCAGTTCTGAAGCAACATGCGACTAAATGAGTAAATTACACTCATCCAATTATCCGTGTTCTTAAATGCAGTACATCTGTGCCTGAAAATAGTCAATAAACCTGATCCCCATCTTTACTGAAATGCAAGATGCTTTTTCATCTTGACAGTTTTTCAACATTTTGGAATTTTTTTAAAAAATGAAGCTCTTTGTGTGTACTAAATAGTGAGTTAAATTGCACCTAAAGTAAATAGCCTTAACTTTGTTAATTATGTCAACAGCATCAAGCTATTGATTTTGTGCACATGATGCTCTACTCTGGTACAGTTCTTGGACAAAAGATTCTGTAAATAATTTTGTTCATGTGCCACTGAAGGCACATTATCTTAAAATAACATAGAAGGAAGCCAGTCAGCCCATCAGGTTCATGCTAGCTCCCAGGGCAGCAATCCCATTAGTTTCATTCCTTCTCTCCTTATTTCCCTGTGTCTGTTCAACCTATTCTCTCTCTCCCTTCACATGTCCTTCAACTCCTTCTGCAATTAACTTGCATTCAGGGGTAATTTACAACAGCCAATAAATGTCACA
>JARFYF010000050.1:17180592-17191208 GCA_030265395.1 Rhina ancylostomus | reverse complement strand
TCCCTGAATTGTTGAGAGGGCAGACAGTGCTTGTACAGGATCCAGAAAGGAAAACCTGGAATTCAGCTAAAGTTATCGATATGTTTCCCTAAGGTTGTACATCATAAAGGCTGAGATGGGCCAGCAGATGAGCTGGAACAGAATCAATTTCTGGCTAACATCTGAACTGATAAAAAAGGGAATATCAGCAGCAATGCCAGTGACATTCAGTGTAACATCTGAAACAACTCAAGTAGCAGGAAGCACCACATCACCAACACAATGCATCACCTCATGGCAGAGAAGGATAACAACATACAAGACCATGAAATGGAGATGCAACGTCAAACCACCAAGGCAATACTTCAGTGAAATTATGAATAATGTATAAAGTCCACTACAAGTAACAACAAGTCTAAAAATAGGTTGTCCAAGTTAAAAGCTTTAAGAAAACAGACACTGAAATTTTGCAAGAATGAATAGGATCTATATTGTTAAAGACATATACATATTCTTTGTACTTAATGAACCACAGGATTCACTAGTATTTAATATTTTGTGTAGAAAACACATTGGCGAGGTTTTGCTTCTCTTCAGTAGGTGATTGTAGAGGGAACTTATTGTAGAGGGGCTACTTATTTTCAGTAGCAAAATTAATAACTTGCTATTTATCTGTTAATTGCTAATTGACTGCCATGTATTGATTGCATTCACCAGGCTTCAGAACATCATGCAAGTCTTTACTGCATTGCCATCTCAGATGGATGAAATTTGTTTCCAACTGCAACACTGGACATCTTTTGAATGTACAAGGGCAACTACACACTTTACTCTTTTAGTGCTAAGCTTCTTGTGGAGACTCTCTGCCTGACTCTCGGATAATACCAGTTAGAGAACAAATTCAAGAAAATAGTATGCTAACAAGATGCCTGTCCAGTGAAGTCATCTATGCTGAGGTACATTTCCCCTCCAACCTATGTTTAATCTTTGCTTTATAGTAAATCAAGATTCATAAATTATGCATATTAAAAATTAAAGCATTAGAAAAGCTTTGCGTGTCTAATCGAAGCAGATGATTTTGATTGCAATCTGTTCTCATCAACTGTTTAAGAAAACTTTTGCTTGAAGTTGAAGCACAATTACTGCAGGCCGGGTGGTTGCTACTACTAAATCCCTGAATATCTTAAGGGGAAAACTTCAGTCCAGCCAGATTGGTGCCCTTTGTTACTGCCAAATCAATAATTTATCTTCTGGGTGGGTTAACTCTGGGAATGGCCATCTTGGAAATTAATGCACGAAAAGAATTCTGTGATATCCTCTTATTATTGAAGATGGCTGTATGAGGGATTGATATTATCTTTCTCAGTTTTCAGATTATGTCTCAAGATTTAGTTCTTTTGGCAAATAAAGCAACATGAAAATGAAATAAAATTATCAAAGCGCATAATTAAGGCACTGGTGCTGCTGCCCCTACTGCCCACCACCCCTCTCCCACCCTGTGCAAACGCAGGTTTCATACCAGATATTATAACCAGCATCCTGGGGCATTTGTAAGCCAGCGTGCAACTTGCACGTGGTTCCCTGAGACACATATATTGTAAAGAAGAGCAAGCATTTCTGAATGGGCATTTTTATAGAGCATTTTCAATGCTGGGAGGCAGGGAGGGAAGTGTCGTACCTGATCACCACTACAACATTTTACTTCTTTTGCTTCACACTTTGTATAGGAAGCCAATGCTCCACTAACATATGAAATAGACAAAGTGAACAATTGTCTGGTTCATTGACTCTATCCTATTTGATTTTATTACAACAAAGCAGCACGATCCTCAATGCTTCCCACCAATCAGTATCCATGTCAGCTTCTTGGGAAAGTTTAAGTAAAATTCTCAATCAATTCAATGGTGAAAAAAATACAGTGAGCTTCCTCCCTCATGCTGAAATGCCATCAAAGGGACTTTTAGAGTTTCCTTTTAGCTTTTGTTTCCAGCATTAGGGTTATCAGCTTCCTCTAAGGTTTTATCCCTTTGAATTTTGAATGCTGGCAGAAATTCCTCATTGGCTGTTTGAACTAATTAAACTCCTCATGTACTTTGACCCTTGGTTGTAAAGGATGCATCGCTGATATCCAAAATAGCTATAAGCATGCTCCAAGTCATTTCAAATTATCTGCATAACTCATCAAATCCTAGTAGTGGCTGCTGGAATTTGTCTTGCAGAAGAGAAAAAGATTGCTGAGAGCACACTGCATTTTATTTACAACTTTGGCTCTTCCCTTCCTACATCTCCCTCTTCCTATGCATAAGCAATTTGGTAAGCAACCTTATTCATATCAGTCATATCAGTCAATGGTTCAACAAGAGTGGATTAGTTGAAAATATTCGTTCTCTCCTGAAAAAAACCCTTCCGTGTCCTAATTCTGAGTTATTTTTTAAAACTGATTATTTCTCTCTTTGTGACACAGCCGATATCCACAACTCAACATGTTGAGGCATGCATAAAATTTGTGCTGCCTGCTTATTTTTATGACTTAAGTGTTATTAAGCTGGAAAGGATCCAGAAGTTATTCACAAGGATGTTACTGGAACTGGAGGACTTGATTAATAAGGAGAGACTGGATCAGCTGTAGGGGAACTTATAAATGTACATAAAATCAAGTGGGGTATTGATAAAGTGGATAGTTACAAGTAGGGGAGTCTCAAATTAGAGGGCATAGGTTTAAGATGAGAGTGGAAGATTTAAAGGGGACCTGATGGGCAGGTTTTTCACACAGAGGGTGGTAGGTCTATGGAACAAGCTGCCAGAGGAAGTGGTAGAGGTGTGTACAATTACAATGTTTATAAGACAGTTTGACAGGTACATGGATAGGAAAGGTTTAGAGGGATGTGGGCCAAATGCAGGCAAATAGGACCATCTCAGGTGGGCAACTTGGTCAGCATAGATGAGTTGGGCTGAAGGGCCTGATTCTGTGCTGTATAACCCTAAGACTCTATGATAATTGAAATGAAGGCAAATAAACCAACACCTCGAACTACCTTTTTAAAGAAGATCAGCAAGCGTATCAAATGAAATGGGCTGCAATGGATACATCAGCAATAACAGTGTAAAGCTGAGGGAAAATTATGAATGCATCCATCCCCTCAACTCAATACAATCAGGAACCACTCCTGAACTTGGTGCTGAGTCCATAGGTGCAGTGGAAGGGCAGATATGCGGATGTCAAAGTCAAAATCAAAAGCCAATGGGAAAACTGAGTTACTTGAGTTGTCTTTCAGTCATTCTCAAGAGACAGGAAATCAAAACTGGGGTGTCCTTAAATGAATATATAGAACGTAGAAAACCTACAGCTCAGTTCAGGCCTTCGGCCCACAAAGCTGTGCCAAACATGATCCTACCTTAGAAATTACTAGGCTTACCCTTAGCCGTCTATTTTTCTCAGCTCCATGTTCCTATCCAAAAGCCTCTTAAAAGACCCTATCATATCTGCTTCCACCATCGTTGCCGGTAGCCCATTTCACGCACTCACCACTCTGAGTAAAAAACTTACCCCTGACATCTCTTCTATACCTACTCCCCAGCATCTTAAACCTTGCGGCAACCGTTTCGGCCCTGAGGAAAAGCCTCTAACCACCTGATCAATGCCTCTCATCATCTTATACACCTCTATCAGTTCCCCCTTCATCCTCCGTCACTCCAAGGAGAAAAGGCCAAGTTCCCTAGTTGAATTTGTTGTCATATGCACAAGTACATTTATGCACAGTGCAATGAAATACTTGAAGCAGCATCACAGGCATGTAGAATTAGAAACAACTTTCACAAGACAAACATAAATTAAATGTAAATTATGCAAGATTATACAAGAAAGAACAGAATGAGAACAAAAAAAAACAAAGTCCATTGCAGTGCAAAGTGGTTAAAGTGGTCATGGTGTTGCTACACTCAGGTAGTGATTAGGGTTGTGCAGGTTGGTTCAAGAACTGAATGACTGAAGGGAAGTAGCTGTTCTTGAACTTGGTGGTGTGGGACTCCTGGCTTCTCGATGGTAGCTACAAGAAGATGGCATGGCCCAGGTGGTGGGTAACGGATGTTGCCTTCTTGAGGTACTGCCCCATGTAGGTACTACTGATAGTGGGGAAGGATGTGCCATGATGTATTGGGCAGAGTCCACTTCTCTCTACAGCTTCTTACATTCCTGGGCAATGAAGTTACTATACCAGACCATGATGCAACCAGTCAGGACACTTCCAACAGTACATCTGTGGAAGTTTGTTAGAGTGTTCGGTGACATACTGAACCTCCTTATTCTTCTAAGAATGTCAGGGACATGCTGAGATGCAGAGCTAGCCAGAGATTCCCTGCAGTATCTCCGGCTGGGCTTCGACACAATCCAGCCCAATTAATCATTAAATGCTCTTTCTGCTGTACTGAACATCTGACATTGAGACATGCAGGCAAATATGGACCCTCCAAGTGGAAGCAATTTTTTCGAGAGAAAGCATGCATGTGGAACAAGTAGAATCCATTTAGCTGGGGAATTTCCCGGACTATTTTGAAACAGCTATTGTTCAAGGCCACCTCCCATGTAGGCTGTGCAATTGTGTTCCATTTAAGAGTTTTAAAATTATTTAAAATTAGAGATTTAATCATCATTATGGTACCAGGTGGGCTTGTGCTCAGATTAATCATTAGCAGAAATATCAGATCCAACATTGGTACATAGAAATTCGATTTCACCCCTTATTGTTGTGCTAAATCATTTGGCACAAATGTAGAATTTGGTCTCATACAAAACATTCTGAAGTTGGCTCATAAGATTTTTGAACTGCATTAAAACGGCTTACACCTATGAAAGGTGCATTATGAGGAGACTTACCCAGCTCTCAAGGTGAGCACATCAATTTAAGATAGCTGCCAGTACTTTGCTGAGCATCTTCGACAGCAAAGCCCTTAAAAGTAACCCCACCTCCCACCTCATAGCAGAGAGATAGCAGCAATAACAAGCAATACGAGAAAAGCTACAGCAGTGAAGGAGGGAGGGGAGGGGTCATTGTTGCTCAATCATGGTGCCACAGGAGAAAACTTGTATCAAATCTTTCACCTGACAGGGCTGGAGAATTGTTCATTGATGAACTATGTTCAGTGGAAGTGACCTGCACAGCAACATGTGAGGGGCTATTGGTGGTCATCTGGCCTCTCCTGGCAGATTATTGATGTACCATTTTGGTGTTTAGGATTGGAGTTAGGAGATGAGTTGGCTTGCATTTGGGAATTTTATTTGGAGGTTCCAAAGAAAATTGTCTCTGTGTTAGGGAGTCCCTCATACACTGGATAGCTAATGTCTTCTCCTCCTGTTAGCTGCTTGGTGGGGCTATGAATGCTGACCATGGTAGCCTTTCCTTTTCTCCTACTCCCCTTGCTCCTCTACCTCAGTGCCCTCAGGCTCCAGGTTTCCTTGTTCTTCTGCCCCCAGCAGTGACTGCTGTTGTTATTGGCAAGGTTGTGCAGGACACAGCACAAGTTGATGAAGTCTCACCATCTATTTGGCATATACTGCAAGTCCCACCATGATGCAGGCAACAAAGTGCTATCTTCAGGAGATCCATGACATTTTTCACCATAATTCTTGTACTTGTGTATGTCTTGTTGTACCCATATTCAGCTGATGTTCATGGAGACCACCAAAGAAGTAAAGGCTTGCCCTCGTTTTCCAGGAATCATCTTCCTCTGCACTGCCAACTGCTGAAAATGCTGCACAACGTGCAGTCAGGATGAAGGAGCCATGTGTCCTTTCTGGAAACATTGCATTCAATATCAAGAAATGCTTTGCATGATCGATGACCAGGACGGGAAACCTTTCTTATTCTTGGAGAGGTCTGGCTTATTAAGTGAATCCCTTCTGGACCCCTTGAGTGTAATCAATGGTCATCTTCACTCATGGGAGCCCAGAGGTGCTGGCAGATCCCAATGCCCACAGCGCCTCCTGTTTCTCAGTGAAATCGAAGGAGATGATTTCATTCCTTTGTGAGCTGAGAGTGAGTGACCCAACCTATGCAGCAGTGACTTTGGATACATGCAGACTCAGCTTGGAAAGACCTGTGCTGAGGAAGTTGAGTGTCAACATGATCTTAACAACTGCAGAGAGAGCAGTCCAGACAAGAGAATATAGACTAAGGTCTTCTAACTCATTGATGACAGTCTTGAAATAACTTAAGCCTTGTGAACATATTGTTCATTGGAGAAATGCTAGGATGTATTATCTCTGAAGACTTTGAGGGAGTAGGCCCTTCACTGATGGGCTTGTCTTCCTTCTTCTCCAGAAGTCCCTGGCTTATACCAAGTGGTTAGTCATGGCTATCATAACTCCTCCAGAAATGGCACACCACCAGCTGTTTCACCATTGAGGCACCCAAGGAAAATGTTTTCCAGCAGCTACTGCTGGAAAAAACATGTCTCTGGTAGTACTAGCACACTGTGGACCTTGGAAGGTGTCTGTTCAGTCAGTTCTGAAGCTGCCTAGTCAGGTTCCTGACATTAGCAGAGTGTTCTTCTTGCTAATCAAAGGAACAGCATGATGTGCATCTAGTTGCACTGAGCCTTCCGTGATGGCCATATGGTGCAACTTTGAGCCTACAATTTCTGTCAGGATGCACAGAAGTGAATGTTGCGTGAATGACGGAGGAAAAAGGTCAGAAGTGCTTATATGGACAGTGACCAGAAGCTTGCATTTGGTGTCACTGCACTTGGAAAAGTTTACTTGCATGATCAACTGATTTGTGCATGAACAGCAATATTTTACAATATTTATATATGAACAATGCAAAATTTCGTACACATGAATTCACTGTTTTTCTCTCAGGATTTACAAGTGGTGAAGTGTTGAAGAGGGTAAAATGTTAGCAGTTCTTCAACATGATTAGACACTGATTATTTAATAGTGAGTACAAGAGTTTTGCCATTGAGCTTGTGATTATTTTAACACATTTGGGAAAAATGAAAATCTGGAGTTTGCAGTCAGTGATGAAGAAATGGTATTCCCTGGTGACCTGGAAAAAAAGAGATCTTATGATTTTAGTGGTATGGATTTCCCTTTTGCTTATGGGAGTTGTTTGGGGATCTCTGGTGCCCGGCAACAGTGACATCCTCAACAGGCAAATATGTGGAAGAGTTCTCATGGACAACAAACCAGGAAGAAAAAAAATAATTCTTCAAACATCTTACTAAGCACAAAATAGATAATGGAATCAACGCAAAATGAAAGTAAAAGCTGATATATTAAGGGTGTCTTTGAAAAACAATGGCTTTAATCTTTGAGTGATTGGCAAGCTGCTTGAGCTCTTGGACCACATTTCCTTCCAGCGAGATCTAGGGTGCAATATTCCTCTGTGTGGCCAGTGTCCTGTTCTTCGGGGGCATCAATGCAGCCTACTGCAGTACAGGTGTCTGGCCCCCTCAGGCTCACTGGCCGTCAAAGCCGATATGTAAATTGAAAGTCTGTAAATTGTGCTTGACATTTACAATCTTTCAAAAGATACCTGGAATTATTACAAAATAAAAAAATATTGTTCAAAAATGCATAATAGTAAAATCTGTTTCAAAAGTTTAAATAATGCAGAAAAGCTCTTACATTTAACCCAGATGTATTGAATCAAATACATAGGTTTATTACCAACCTCTCAGCAGCCTTTCCCTTCATTTCAGATATTCTGCAATCAAGCCTGACTCCCTGACGTGACACAATGGAACCTGACTGTATGTGTCAACTTCAGGTGGGGTTGTGTGTCAACTCAGATAAAGCATTTAAGTTCAGTTTTGGGTTGGAGTGAACTGTTTCTCGATACCTTATTCAAGTCAAAGCAATTTAGTCAGTGTTAGCACATGTATTCTCATTCATGATTAACATTGTCTGCTTCATCCTCAAACAGATTAGCAGCATGTTTGAGGTTGTTGTATTTACAGCAACCTCTCACTTGGCATAGGTTTGGTGGGTGGATTCCCCAGCCAAACAGAAGGTAAGTCATTTGGCCCAGAATAACTGAGAAAGACACATTCCTCACTTGGACTCTAGGAGCTGTTCATGCAGCACAGATGTCATGGATGACCAGTGATTCAGACTGGAGGTCTGTGCTGGAGCCCGTGCTCAGGATCCTCGGCTTCTGCTCACTTGCATCCTTAAAAAATGAGATGCAAACAGATCTGCTGACTTTAAAGCAGAAAATCTGCCCCCAATTTTATCATTTGAAAAAATCATTGAATATGGGAATATTTATCTGAGCGAATAATGATTCACATATGTAGAAGTATTTTTTAAGTAGATCGAAGCTGTTAAGCAGTAATTAAGACTTAATTATAGCTATTAAAAACTCTGTTCAATGAGGCGTAACTATTGAAGCTCATGTTTGAACACTGATTTCTGAAGGTCATGTTGGAGAAGGCTCAAAATAGTGCACTTTGTTCAGAACAGGATGTCATTGACAGTAACTTCTGAATTTTTGTGTCTATCTGTATATTCTAGAATTTCGTACTTAAGAAGGTGAGTTCAGTTTCACATTGTTAGTGAGAGAAACTGCCAACAACTCTTTTGTCAATACAACTAGAAAATCTAGGCCAGAAATGAGTCCAACTGATGTTACAGAAAAGTTGCTGAAAGTTTCTGTCAATTTTGGAACAGGAGGATGAGCCCATATGTCTTAAATGTTAAGATTTCTATTAAGTAGTGAGGAGAGGAAATTCATGTGAATCCACCAAATACTTGAACATTAATTCCACACAAGATTTTCAACCTAGTATGTTTACAAACAATTGACAAGGCAGACAACCCTATCAATGTCATTTGTCTAAGTACTATTGGAAAGCTGGACCAATCATTTTTCAGCATGGTGACGACCATTTACTTGTTCCCTCAGGATCAAATCTTCACCAGGTCCAATAATGAGACGGAAAGCCTTGCATGCCCTACTCTACCTCACACTGAAGCCATGTGTACGTTTTAGCATTGGATTGACTGCAGGAGCCCCATTAGCTGGCTGAATAGTTACATTTGAGATTTACATTGACAGATAAAAGGGGGAACTGATTCTAAACATCTCAAATGAACAAATCTTCGATTCATGAAACTAAAGGACAGAGTATCTCGATGTAACTGAACATTATCCTTCTGTTTTAATTAAGGAATGCTGAAGATTAGAATACCACAGGTCATCCTAACTTTGGAGCTCATGCTGTCACTTTCAATGTAACATCATTAATAATGTTAGATGATTCTCTGAGCTTAATCTGGATTTTCCGACGGACACTAGGCACTTGAAGGCTGGACAGTTCTCCACCATCATTTCCACTTTCTGCAATTTATTCATGGGATTTGAGCATCGCTGGCAAGGTCAGCATTTATTGCCCATCCCTGATTACCCTTGAAAAGATGGTGACCAGTTGCCTTCTTGAATGACTGCAGTCCTTCTGGTGAAGGTACACCCACAATGCTGTGGGGTAGGAAGTTTCAAGATTTTAGACTCATCAACATTGAAGGACCAGCAATAGATTTCCAGATCAGGATGGCACACCACTTGGAGGGGAATCTGCAGGTGGTGGGCATGCATTTGCTGTCTTTGTTCTTCTCGGCGGTAGTCACTGCGAGTTTAGGTGGGGCCATTAGACCAGATTGGGAATCTAAGTTTTCTAGGTGGCATACGCTGCAGACACTGTGCAGCGGTGATAGAGAGAATGAATGTGGTGAATAGGGTGCCACTCAAGGCTGCTGCCTTGTTCTGCATGGTATGGATGGTGAGTCGTTGGTGTAGCACTCACCCAGACAAGTGGATAATATTTCAACACACTCATGATCTGTACCTTACAGATGTTGGAAAGGCTTTGAAGTGTCAGGAAGTGAGTCAGAAGGTAAGTCATTTGGCTCAGGATAACCAGCCTCTGACCTAAACTTGTAGGTATGGTATTCATGTGACTGACCTAATTGAGTTTTTGGTCAATGATGACCCCCAGAAATATTGATGGTAGAGGATATGCAGATGGAAATTCCATTGAATATCAAAGTTATATGGCTAGAACTCTCTTGAAGGAGATGTTTATCGTCTGGCACCTTTATGGTGTGACTTTTGCATGCAGGCATGAGCTTCTTCATCTGCTGGGCAGCTGCAAATGAAATTGAACAATTGAACAGAAGTTATGCTCAAGGATGTGTGGGGTTAATTGCATGAGGTTTTTGTAACATTGTTCCCATTTTGCATTATTATCACCTCATTTAAAATGTAGCAATCATGTCAGTGGCAAGTAATCCATGGATTCGGTTTGTCACGTGATTTACTTTATCACTGACAACTGCCTCATGGTTTTGCACTGGTGGGCTTCTTCCCCCATTTCCAATTCTATCAAGAGCTCAGTGGATTTCCTATTTTATTATTCATTCATGGGATGCATATTGTTATACAACCCATCACTAATTGGCCCCGAAGTGACTTACTGGACCATTTCAGAGGGCAGTTAGGAGTCAATCACACTGGTCGACCTGGGGTCATATAGAGGCTAGATTA
Source organism: Rhina ancylostomus (assembly GCA_030265395.1). Taxonomy (NCBI): domain Eukaryota; kingdom Metazoa; phylum Chordata; class Chondrichthyes; order Rhinopristiformes; family Rhinidae; genus Rhina; species Rhina ancylostomus. The sequence goes on along the minus strand of JARFYF010000050.1, from coordinate 17,180,688 downwards.
GTTTTCTTTTCCTGAAGAACGTTAGTAAACCAGATGGGTTTTTCCACAGTCCAGAGGTTGTATAGTTGTCATTACGGATATCAGTTTTTTATTCCA
>JARFYF010000050.1:17135095-17148919 GCA_030265395.1 Rhina ancylostomus | reverse complement strand
AGTACAAACAGAAATGCAATAACAGAATGCAGAATAGAGTATTACAGTTACAGAGAAAGTGCAGTGCAGGCAGACAATCAGGTGCAAGGTCATGATGAGGTAGATTGTGAAGTCAAGAGTCCATCTTATCTCACAAGAGGTTCGTTCAATAGTCTTATAACAGTGGAATAGAAACTGTCATTGAGCCTGGTGGAACATGCTTCTACCTTCTGTCCAAGATCTACAAGTAGGGCTATGTGGGCAGACCCAATGTTTCAGTCTGCTCATGTCCTGCAGACATATTTCTTGACTCCATTCTTTCTCCTGTGATCTGGTCCATTCCCACTTATATCCGTAACACTTTGAATGCCCTCCACCAAGTGTCAAAGTGTCCATTTTCCAAGTAGTAACCAGATTATCTTCACCTTGAATGTACAATCCCTCTGCACTTCCATCCTGCACCAGAACGGTTTGAGGATCCTCTGCTTCTTCTTTGAATGGAAGTTCAATTAATCCCTCTCTATCATCTCATTCTCACATAAGTCCATGTTCTGCCTATCTTTCTGTGGGATACATGGAACAGTCTTTGTTTCAGTCCTACTCCCTCATCTCTTTTTCCAGTATATCAATGACTGCCTTTGTACTGCTTCCTGAACTCAAACAAAACTTGACAATTTCATCACTTTTGCTCCCTGTTCTTCACCTTCTAGGTCTGATTCTTCCCTTTCCGCATCTCTTTATTGCAGGAGATACACAAGTCACAAACATGCACTACAAACCGCAAGCCTCAAACAATAATCTTGACCACATTTTCTCCCAACCTGCCTCCTGTAAACACTCCATTCTGTTCTCCCAGTTCTTTATCGTTTTTGCACTGATGATGAGAGTTTTTAACTTTCTATTAGTTTATCTGCCGGGCATGTTCTTTAGCCCTCCTATTGGCAACACATGCTCAGACAAAGAAGCATAATGTGCCTCTAACTTTCGCATTAACTCATTTGGTCTCACCCTATCAGAGATATTCACTTTGTTCTACCCATCGCTCCCTACCTTCTCTGCAACTAAAAACTAACTTCTTCCTTCCTTTCCCAGTTCTGCTAAATTGTCTCGGACCCGAAACATTAACTTTGTTTCTCAGCATTTTGTCATGCTAACTTCTTGTTTATTGTTCTGTTATCTCAGCATTTTATTCATCCATTTAATTATATTTTGTATGTTTCCAAAAAGCTAGTTGCCAAACTTACTGTTTACATGCACAGCATTTTGTTTACTTTATTCCAAATACATTATTTTCAGTTACATTTATGGCTACTTATCAACTCAGGTCTATGTACCTTCAGCAATTTTTGTCCGTCAGTTTCCTGATATTGTATCTATATATGTGACTTCAAATGTAATACATCCATGACCTCTTTTATCCTTTACATCTCTGAGAAATCAACATCTGCTAGAGTCCAAAGTATAACAGTTTAGTATCAATAATTTTCCCTTGATTTCTTAAGCAAAAATCTCTCAAATGCATGCTTTCATCAGTGGGAATGCAAAATTCACATCCCATTTACATTAACACAATGTTCCCAAAAGCAATACAGGCAGGTTGTGAGTGCATTTTGGGTTTTGGAACAGGAAGGGATTCTGTGCAATAATTTGGATGTAAAGATAATGGGTTGGAATCCTGATTTGGCTATACTGAAGCATTGCTGTTTTCCTTCTGTGGTCTGTATATCCAAGCTGCACCATGGGCATGAGGCACACCTGTACAACGCAATCCAAAATCCAAAACCAATGTAGAAATGGCACTTGGAGCAGCCACAATTGTTTCAGATGGATTCATAAGCAGCAAAGACTGCTGGCAGATTCACTCATCTTTCTCTGGAATTACTGCTGGCTGCAGGCAGGAGAAGGATGTATTTGTGTTTTCCAAGCCAATAGCAAAGGACTTGCCCTTGTCACCATGAAGTGTGGTTTGAAACAAATGAGATGAGCAACAGAAATATTCTGAACCAGTCTAAGATACAACGTAGGAAGCAGTTTAACAGATCATCTACTGAGTCCATTTACATATTGATCTGAAGTGAAGTGCAAATCCACACCACTTCTTTCTCACATGCTTTTCCAGGGGTATTCCATCAAATAGCTCCTCACTTCAGTATCTTCACTTTCCATCTCATATGCCTTTGTGTCCATCTGAATGAAACATTATGTGAGTTGCCTTCATTGGAAACAACAGCTGCCCTTCACTTACTCATAGGCTGAATTAATTTCTCCTCAGAGATGAGAACACAACATGGTACATTGGGAGCAGCACACCATTAATATCCTGCACACCTCCAGAACCAGATAACTGCTTGAAGATTAGATTGGCTGTACAGTGCTTCTTGTGGTTCTCCTGCGACTCATTTGTGTTTGGAACATAGAAGGGCTATCTTTGAGGTCTCTTACAAGCTAGCCCTCAAGTTTGATTTCAGGAATGAAAGAGATCTGAAATGTTGGACTTGTCCAGCATTTTGACATTGTGCCTGCTCTCCAGGAATCTGATTCACACCTGCATGAACCTCTTCCTATGATTGCCCACTGGCTGTGCAATGGAATTAAATTCTTTCATTTGTTAAAGTGGAGAACTACAGACCAACAATAATTGGGAAAATGTTGCAATCTGCCAATAATCAAGTGGTGGTCGGGGACTTGAAAAAAGTAATAGGATTAGGCAGAGTCAACATGGACTTATGAAATGGATATTATGTTTGACAATCTGTTAAAGTTTGTTGATGTTGTAACTAGCAGAAAAGATGAGAGCAAATCAGTTGATGTGGTGCATTTGATTTTCAAAAGGCCTTTGACAAGCTCGCATAAAAGAGATTTTCAAACAAAATTAGAGTGCATGGTATTCGGAGTAATATACTCTCATAGACTAAATGTACAGAAAATAGACCAGCAATAGGCAGTGTGGACTCGTTGGGCCAGAAGGGCCTGTTACCACGCTGTAAATAAAATTTTTTAAAAAATTTTTAAAATAGATGGTCATTTCCAGTTTGGAAGCTCTCACCTGTAAGGTGCCAATGATTTGAATGAGGGACCAAGTGCAATGTATCCAAGTCTGATGATGACTTTAAACAAGGTTAAATGAGTGGACAGGGACGAGGTAGATGGAATATAATGTGGAAAAATATGAGGTCATCCACTTTGGTAGAAATAAATAAAATCAAGTACTTAATATACAGGTTCAGCAAGCAGTTAGGAAGGCAAGTGGTGCATTGGCTTTTATTGCAAAAGGATTTGAGTACTAGAGTAGAGATACCTTGCTCAAATTATGCTGGGCCCTGGTGAGACTGCACCTGGAATATTGCATACAGATCTGAGGAAGAATATACCTGTCATTGAACAAGTGCTGTGAAATTCACCAAATAAATTCCTGGATGGTGGACTTGAGGTAAGAGGAGAGATGAAGCAGACAAAGCCTGCTGAATTCAGAAAAAGAATAATCTCATTGAAATGAGCACAATTCACAAGGGACATGGCAGGGTAGATGAAGGGTTGACGATTTCCTCGACTGCCATGTCTAGAATCAAGGGTTTCTGTCTCAAAATATGACGTCAGCCATTCAGGACAGATTTTTTCTCAGGGTGGTGAATCTTCAGAACTCAATATCTATGGGATTGTGAAGTGTCCATTGTTGAGTATATTTTAAGACAGTGATTGTCAAAGATATGGTATCAGTGTAGAAAGGTGAAAGATCAGCTCTGATCTTATTGAATGGCAGACCTGGGGTGAGAGGTTGAAGGGCCTGGATGACCTGGTGATCTTCAGATTGTCACATGGGTGTGATTAATGGCATCCTGAACCTGAGGGAAGCCAGTCAGCCAGAGAATGCAAGTCCCTACTTATTGTGACTATCCCAGCAGTGGAACTGGGTGTGAGTTGATACCCAGATGAAGAATCCACTCATAGCCTGTTGAATGTATTTGTCATCAAGTAATTCAAAGGGCCTCAAAATCTTTCTGGTGGTGCATTGCAGGAAGCCAGAGGCAAAGGCATTGAGTGACACAGAAGATATGATCACTAGGTCCAGCAGGGAGCAGTTCTCCTTGAAGCTGGCTCCATACAACCTGAACCTAACCAGACCTCTTGAGATGTCAGTAACTGAGCGTCTGTCAATCAGTCCTTCATGGGTATTGACTCCTGTAATCACCTCATTTCTGTTCTGCTCCATTCACCTTCACGAGGTCTTGGGCAGAATATGTAACAGTGTGGGAGATACACAGATCGTCCCGAACAACTTAATCTCCTGCTCTATCAAGAACCTTCAGATCAACCTGTGGTATGGTCTGCAGATTCCACGTAGACTTTGGATGCTCGAGAAGTGGAGTGGAAGCAAGGCATCCTCAGCCCATCAAGGCTGGCACAGGAGGACTGGCTCGTGCCTTGGCTGGCCCAAGGCACCCACCATCTCATAATGCTAACACCAATTTGAAGCCTCCAAACTTCTTGAAAACAAAATCTGAAAGCTGACAAGAACTCTCTACAAGATGTTTACTAGAAAGAACTGACTGATAAAGCAGCTGAAAGCAATGAGCGTCTACTGAGATCTGGCAATTTGAACTTTAAAGACCCTCATTAAGAAGCTGCTCAGTCTCCCCTCCCTTTTACTGGCAAGTTTCTCAGGAAGCCATTCCTGGAGGCCTTAAATTTAACTTCTTGTTTAATCCGATTCACAATTGCCTCATTACCATGTGCTAATGATGTTACCGGCTGTGCTAATTACTGACCCGTCTGTCCTAATGATTGCCCTGCCTCTGGCGAGCAGAATTGATGTGACTGTGTTCTAGTCTAAAGTAGCTGAGTCCTGATCATGCTTCAGTTTTCCACAACTGTTACTTCCCACCCGATCACAACCCACTGGCTCCTGGGAGTTCCTCCATCCTACCCTTTCCCCAATATCTTATGCAAGTGTCTGATGCATATGAATGTAACTTCATCACCATTCATTTCGCCATATACAGCTCCTGTATCATTAATCAACCCTTGAACATCTGCTGAACCCTGCTACTAATAAGCAGTTGCCAGTATTCAGCAGTGGTGGCCCACTGATAAGCCTTCTTTCTATTGTATCATTCTTTAATCATCAATTAACAGAATATCTAACATCATGTAATGACACACCTATGAAAATCTGTGAATTCTCTAGGGTAAAATTTGTGTTTAGTTGCTATGGTACTGCCCATTGTTCATTTACTTCAGTTTAACAAAAAATAACTCTTCATTTATTCATTAAAATTTTTTTTTACCTCCTCTGAAGCATCACTTTATAAAGAAAATAGATCTACCATCTACAGCGACTTTACTCCCAGCAGTACAACTATCCACATATATGGTATAGTAAGGCACGGTAGTGTAGTGGTTAGCGTAATGCTGTTACAGCGTTAGCGACCTGGGTTTGATTCCAGCCACTGTCTTTAAGGAGCTTGTATGTTCTCCGTGTCTTTGTGGGGTTCCTCGGGGTGCTCCGGTTTCCTCCCACATTCCAAATATGTACGTGTTATGAAGTTGTGGGCATGCTGTGTTGGCGCCGGGAGCGTGGTGACACTTCTGGGCTGCCCCCAGAACACTGCACGCAAAAAGAGGTATTTCACTGTGTGTTTCAATGTACATGTGACTAATAAAGATGTCTTATATGTCCTTGGTGACAGTCGCGTGCAATGCTTTGCTGACATGAAATTGACTATACCAACCACACCGCACAGAAAGACACCTCTTGCTGACAATGAAGTCTCCAACTGGAACACCTCACCTTCTCAATTTAAGGAGACGATAGCCGTAAAGAGGAAAAAAGGAGGAAAAGTGCTGGGGAGGTCAAACAAATACAGAATTTAAAGGCAACTAAATGCACCCTTAAAGGGCAGAAAAAATAGTAACCGGCAAGACAACAATTCTGCAAAATAGTAAACACAGCTGTCCCAACACTAGGAGCCTGTGATCGATTGGCCTACTCGTGCTGTGATGTTTGATGCTCTTCCCTTTGATATGATCAAGGAGCTGGAGGTTGTCATGGCAGTTGGTGCCTAGAGTGAAGCAATATATTTAATCAGGCAACAGATGGTGGATTGATAGACTGTGCAGTATCCAGGTTCTGTGGACAGCCTGACAGCTCTGCTATTAACTCTTACAGAAGCAATGCTTTATTTAATAAACTCTATAGGCTGTCTTCCATCTCTGACGTGCCCAGCAGTAGTCCTCATTCAGATTGTGTTCAATCCAGTGTGCCAATCTCAGGGAAGTTTGTCACAAAGTTTGTCTTTCATTTCACATGTTCTGCTTCTGTGGTACTCATTCTGAAGTATGGATTGAGCGGTGACTTTTGGAACCCAACAACTCTGAGGATCTAATGGTTTTGGAACAATATGTCTTGATGTCATGTGTTAGGAACAGCTTGTTCAATGCAAATGGAACCATCCACAGACACTTCCATTAAAAATTCAACTCTGAAGAGAAATGTTGTTAATTTCATTTGTGAGACTTTCATAAAGGAAGATCATTTTATGGTTTATTCTGGTTATCTCTGGTTTGTGGAGCTCCAAAGAGCATTCTTCAACCTGGCAACAGGAACAGATATAGCTCATGAACTCTTTGATAACTACAATGTTATAACACCAGGAAAAAGGTAATATGATTTTTCTGCTGTGTAAATGGGCTTTTCCCAAATCAGCTCTAGAAAGCAAAGCACCATAAGGTATTTTGATTACTGGATCAATGAAGCAAAACTGAAGATTTCCAGTTTATAGTGGAGGTTTTCAAATGCATATTGGTGCTTGGAGCTCTAACTGACAGCTGTCCCACCCATTCCTTTAGCCCTGTATTTGGTAATAATTTGCTCTTGCTGAAGAAAACGGCTGGACTTCTGAGTTTGATATTGAGATACATGTCCAGTAGAAACCATTGCATTTAAGCTTCCCTTGCAATCATCCCCTCAAGCCTGTTCTGTCTGTTAACGACTGTAATCTTAACTAAATAAATCAATTGACCTGAGTCTTGAGACCCAGCATCCATGTTCTTCCAGAATGATGAAAGGGTGGTGGGCTGGTGGGTGATGGGGTCTTTCACTCACTCTTATGTGAAAATAATTGGTTTGATTTAAACCCCAATTATCTGAATCTAATTTTAAAATTGTGCTTCCCCATACAGAGGAAATTGTTTATCCACATTGAATCCTCTGTCATTTTAAATACCTCTTGCTTAGGGAGGTGAGAAAAGGCCATTCTCCCTTCAATAATCATTCATCCAAGTGGCAGCAGGGGTTGTCCTTACAAACTGCTGCTAATGGAAATCACTTAGAGATGCAAGAATTAAGAGAAATCTATAAATTATTTCTAGACAAATGCTGGGAAAATTCCTTTTCTTCTCATTGGAAAATTAAGGATACACTTTTTACTTATCAACAAAGAAAGCTGGGTCAAACAGGAAGCATTTGTTATAAGGAAATATTCTGCTGGAGTTGATGATCAATATCTAGAATTGTAGCCACGTGAAATATATATCTTAAACATTCCATTTTAAAAAGATAAATGGTTACATTTTATACTTCCTTTCTACTAAATTGATATTGAGATAACATTGGCAGGAAAGTAGTGACAGCATACAGATTCCAGAATGAGGAAACCCTATTTAGCAAAGATGATATTTATATCATTCTGTAACAAACAAGAAATTTAAGAGACACTAACGAAACAATGCAATGAAAAGTGACATTAAATTCCCAGACAGAAAACTGGTAATTGAAATCTCAGCCTTCACAAACTGTTCGTGACAGAGCATTGTCTTATGAAGCAAGTACTGCCAGTTTTATGAGGTGCCAATGTGCCCCACATAGGGGGAGGAATGCCCATAAATTTTTGGCTGCTCACACAGCAATAGTAATAGTATGTAAGGAGTGAATTGAGTTCATATTGTTCTGGTTTTAAGTGGGAGAATAGTGAAGAAGAAATGTGTTTAACAAACAAGATCAGTTTACCACCTTTGCCATCTATCATCTACAATTATGTAAATACACAAAAATTGAGGGGCACCAAGTGGCAGCAAAATGGATCACTTAAAATTGAGTGCAAAATGAATGGAAAAGAATATTGGATTCAAAAGACATGACATATGGAGTACGGGAAGATCACTATGTCTGATGGACCATACATAGTATGCATCATCATGGAATTAACCTTATTAATTTAATGTCATGAGAGAGGTGAATAACCATAGGTAAAGAAGCATAAACTGTGAAATTGCAACCTGAAAACAGAGGGGAATGAATCTCCACAACATCAATATGTATTCTGCTTTGCTTACCTGAGATCATTTCGCACTCGACATTCTTGACTGCGCATGAACAAACTATTTCTGACCAACATCATTTCAGTATTTACAGTTTTGAACTATCTTGTCTTGTGTGATGGATTCAAAGTATTTCACATCACAATTTAGTTTGGAATGCAGTGAATGTTTTTGCTTAAGAAAATACAGCAACTATACACTATCATTTCATTGAGTTGAAATGTTAACTTTACATTTTCCCTTCACAGATGCTGCCTGGTTTGCAGAATATTTCTACCAGTTCCTGTCTTTATTTCTCAGACCATTGCCAGTGAGAAAGAGGGAGGGGTTTATTAGTTATGGAACAGATTTTATGGCAGGGATCCAAGACAATGGCTTCAATATTCTCAATGTTTAGCTGGAGGAAAGTTCTGCTCATCCAATACCGGCTATTCAACAGGCTGCCTATCTTGAGGAAAGAATAGAGGAGTCAAGAGTGTTAGAGGTAAGGTGGAGCTGGGTGATGCCTGCATAACAGTCATGTCTCTAAACTTACAGTACTATTTCATGAGATGATGATGCACTTTAGGATTGGTATGGGGTTTATACTTCGAAGCTATTACATTTAACCACAACTGTTCATCAGAATGAAAGATGTTAAAGTCTGACTCTCCAATACCAAAACATTTGCAATGTTTATATTTTTGAATAAGTAACAGGTTTAAAATCCATCAACATGGTTCCATTGAAGTCAATAAGTTTCAGAAAAAGAGCACATTTACAACATGTGCTATTAAATAAGCATGTTTTAGCACAAGTGACAAGAAGGTGATCTGAAAGCTGTTAAGGCATTTGATGTTAATTTCCAATTCAAATGTTTTTGTTCTTTGATGAATAAATATTCTTCTTCATGTACAATAAACTTCTGATTACATGTTTATTGTTCATCATCAGCTTGTAGGGTACATTCCTATTTCAAGCGAGTCTTTAGTGCATTATGTCAGGATGCTGTTTCATATGTTTACAGCAGGATCCAATCATTTAAAAGATGAAGTCATACAAGTGGTGAGCTTAAGATCTGGAAATTACACACTTAACCTTTCTGAATCTTTGTTCTCCCCACATTTCATAGAAAGGGCTAGAAAATAACCTTCAGACTAAGCACTTGGATTCTGATGTAGAGCTTCTCAATTAAAAAGGCAAAGCAAGTATTTTTTAATGCTTGAAGATAATCTCTGAACTCTTCAACATCATGTTGAGTGGTCACAAATTGCTTGAGGAAAATAGATTCAGTCTTCCAGTATAAAAGGTTTGCTACTGAAAAGTTCATGCAAAGGAAGAAAGCAAGCATGATGTTATAAAGCAGAATCATTTACATTGAAAGATATTGAGCCTGAGGCACTGAAGTGAGCTAGTGAATACCTTTGCTGCCCAGATGAATTGATTTTGAATGTCCCCTTTGAAGAAGTCAACAATTTTGTGACTGAATGGTGAACACCACACAAACTCTTCATAGGCAGTCCCTTGGGATTGAGAATGATTTGCTTCTACTCCATTTCAGTAGGTTCTAATGTGGCAGATGTGGGTCCTGATAGGTCATCCTCCCAGCAGTGGTATACCTGTTGCTGAGGGGAATGGCCACAGGGGAACCCTGAATGGACCGCTTAATCCTCTTACTTCTCCTGGTGGTCACCCCTTTATCTGAAGCCTGTAACCTGAGTGTGACCACCTCAGTAAAAGTCTCACCTATGAGGTTTTCAGCCTCTCAGATGGTTCTGAGTACATCTAGCTCCAGTTCCAGTTTCTTGATCCGGTCAGTGAGGAGCTGCAGCTGGGTGCACTTCCTGCAGATGTCATCAACTGGGAGACTGTGAGGTTCCCTGATTTCCCACATCTCACAGGAGGAGCATTCCACTGCCTGAACTGCCATCCTGCCTACACTTGACTTACAGACAACAAAATAAAGACAGTATCTGTTCTTATCTGTGCCTTCTCACTGAAGCCTCACACTCCCATCACCCAGGTCACTTCCTCCGCCTCTTCTCGTCGAAGCCTCTTGAGCCAAAGCCTCAGCTCCCCACTCATACACTGGTCCACTCACACAATGACCAGTTCAAAATGGCCACTCCACTTGCCCCTACCTTCCTTTCATTGGCTGAGTTGCCATGCGCTTAGCCAATCAGAAACAACTTTTGAAAAAGCTGTTGGCTCCTTCCCCCTGCAGCTCTGACTGCTGGAACAGCAAAAAACGATGGAATTGCAAAAATTCATTTTGAAGATGATGGAGTTTAATCACTAATGTTTGGCTTCACAAAATCTTTACAAAACAAATGTTTATTACTCCTAATGTAGGTGAAGTAGTCCAATTTTTCCAGGGTACTGTAACGGATGTTTATCTTTGGAGGGTGGAATTGTACCTCAGTTTTGTGGATATTAAATGCAAGGCCCATTCTCTCCTATGACTCACTGAATGAGTTGATGATGACTGAGAGCTCACCCTCTGAATATTATCATATCCAAGTGTTATCTGTGCACAGCTGCTCAATGACCAAAGTTTTGGTGAACTTACTTCTGTAGTACAGGGGATGTAAATTGAACAGGTTCCCATTCATCCTGTAGAATAACTCTACTCCAGTGGGAAGCCTTTTGGTGAAAAGCTGCAGTATTGCTCTGTGAAAGATTGAGGGAATAACATAGCCTTGTTTGAAACCAGCCTGCACTGAGTTTGGGTCTGTCTGTGATGGTTAACATTGCATGAAATCATGAAGCAGATATAAAAATCGAGGTAGCCAAGTGTCAGAAAGATTTTCCTTGATTCTCTTGACTGATCAAGTCAAATTTCTTAGTGAGGTCATAATACTGCATGTATGGTGACTGGTATTACTTCATGTATTTCTTGGAGTTGTCATGCAGTGAAGATCAGTTGACTGTCCCTCTTAGGTGGACCAGATCCACACTGTGCTTCAGAGAACAGTTCCTTGGTCATGAGGAGAAAGTAGCTGAGGAAGACAGTGGCAATGACTTACCCTGTGTCTATAACTATGGCAACCAGAATTGTCTCCTTTCTTGAGGATGGACATGATTACAGCGTCTCTCAGGTCCTCGTGTGCTGTTCTCTTCCAGCCTCAGGAGACGAAGTTGTGAATTTGAGACTGAAGGTTTTAGACTTCAGCAGGAATAGTGTCTGCTCCTATGGCCTTGTTGATTTATTGGCATACAGCCTTTTTGACCTCTTCTTGGCCAAGGGAGACCGTGAGTCTGCACAAGATATAGTTTGCTTTGGAATGGTGTCAAAAGTGCTCTCTTTAAGCACAGAGTCACAGATACTTCCATGTAGGTGCTAACTGTCCATAAGTTCAGCTCTGTTCTTAGCTCTCATTTGGGTGGGCTTTCTGTGTTTGGGTCATTGCTGGTCTTGACAGAGTTGAAGAATTTGCAATCATTAATGTCAGTGCAAACATCATTAAAAGCAGGACCTCCTGCACTCTTTCCATTTACCGCGATTCAGTACATTTTATAACGACTTCAGCCATCAGGTGTCTGCAGAGCTGTTTCTTTTTCCTTGAGTCATGGTGGAGTATTAATTCAAGTATATTTTGATTTATTATTAATACACTGCTGGATCTCCTGGTTCATTAAACAACAGAAATTCTTATAAAAGACTAAACCAGCAAAATATATCGCCACTTAATGGACATATACGCCATGCTCTTAAGATGAGTAGTTGTCTATTTCTTCGAGTTTAGAGTTCTCAGGGATACTTTAATTACAGTCACACAGATGCTCATTGATGGAATGTTCACTGCAGCTTGCACACAGATCTACCTTGCTTGAGAGTAAGGAACCATTCCAGTGAAAAAGACAAGTGAGCATTCAAGGAAAAAGATTAAATTCGTCTTTTGCTTTCAAAGCAGATATACTAATAAATCCAAAGCATTCTCTATTTGCTTTTTGCCAAGAAATGCATACTTAAGTCACGGATGTCAGTTTTTGCTCCATTAACATTCCAGTTAACCCTTTGATGTAATGGATCATAGCTATTAGGAAATACTGGATAGGCTGGGATTGTTTTTTGGAATGGAAAAGGCTGAGGAGAGACTTAATGTTCATAAAACTTTGAGGGCTCCCAACAGCAAAAATAGGAAAGGCCAACTTCCTTAAGCAGAGATATCAAAAACTTGGGGACAAAGATTTAAATTAACTGCAAGAAAGGTTGAAGAAATGTTTTACCCAGGAAGTGGAATTCACTGCCTCATCATGTTTAACAGTAGTTGGAGGTGTACATGACATGTAGGACAATGGATTATGTGTTCAGAGTGGAATTAGTTTGGGGAGCTCTTTAGCAACCAGTACACATTCAATGGGCTGAAAGGCTTCCTTCTGAGTTTTAAATTTTCTTTGATTCTATGATTATGACAATTTCATAGGTCCAGATTTTGTTGCTTAAGTTCATCAAGATCACACAATGACATTCTGAATCCAGCAGGACCTTCAGAGATGTAAGTGAGTCACCTGGGGAGATCAGAACAAGCGCCACTCCCAGATTTTCTCTGGAGGACTTCAACAGCCAACCAAGCTTTGCCATTTGTCAAAATGGTCAAGGTTTTTCAAAGTATCTGAATATCCCTGACATTGAGAAACAGTTAAAAATGATTAAAAATATATAATATTTCAAAATGTTTTAAATACTGTTACAAAAGTACTTCAAAATAATTGCAGCAAATACAGATAACTAAAATATATAGTAACTTACCCTATTTTCACCTTCCTTTCTTGTGGTCAGTGAATGGGCTCCCAGATGTCAGGTGAGGATAGTCCTTTGCTGGGGAATCTCAACAAGCTCCAGGTCTTCCATTGGCCTCCATGTATAATCCAAAGATGGACAGCAGCTGGAATTCATTAGGGAAGTCAAAATTCAAGCAGGAGTCCTGAGCTTGTTGGCACCTACAAGGGTAAATGCTCAGATTATCATGGGTAACTATTGACAAAACCCAGCAAAATGCAATCCTTAATGGATTCGCCAAACTATTTAATCATACATACTGGAGGGATCAATAAGACCACATAACCATCAATAGGAACACATATCCACCTTGAATATAGTTTGCAATACAAAATAATCAGTGCTGATTCCTGAGCTAGTCTATTTTAATTGCCACATCTTCTTGTTTTCCTCCATATCAGGTAATCAAATGTCATTTTTAGAGTCTGATAAAGAATCTTCTCACTGGATTTCAAAGGACTATCGGTGATCTCAGTGAGATGTAGAGGGTGTATCCACAGGCAAAAGAAAGTGGAAGCAGGTTATAGTTTCAGGACAAGATACTCAGAGGAATTCTCTATGCTAATTGCTGTGGATGTTCTGTTGGAGAGCAAATTCAAAGTTGAAATCTATTGATTTTTGATTTCAATGTGAATTGAAGAATGTGAAAGCTGGGCAGCAAAATTGACTGGAGGTCATGATCTTATTGAATGGCAGAACAAGTTTTCTGGGCTATATCATTTACTCCTGTTCCTATTTCTTACATTATTCTCTTGTGGAGAACTTTG
>JARFYF010000050.1:17039076-17050777 GCA_030265395.1 Rhina ancylostomus | reverse complement strand
ACACACACACACACACACACACACACACACACACACACACACACACACACACACATACACACACACACACACAATTTACAGTTATCCTAGATCAATCACTTTACTTGTTCTTCTCATATTTTCCTCATCTCCCCCATGATTCTACCACTCACCTCCAGAGAACTCAGGTCTCTGGTGCTATGAGGCAGCAGCTTTACCAGCTGCATCACTGTGCTGCCCTAATTTCAACATATGAATCTAATTCAAATGAATTCGAATGTGTCAATGTCCACTATTTCCTCTGTCTACACTCTAATATCATTTAAATCTTGGCTGCCCTAGTCCGGATATAAATAACCTTAAAATAAGATGTTTTTGCATATTTCACACTTGGAACCCCTCAATTCATGATGCCAGCCAACCATCCAGCTATTTATATCAATTCAACATCTATGGCTCTAGCTCATTGAATAGTCAAAGCAAATCTTGCCACATTTCATAACCGATCTTTCAGTATCGTGGAAGATAACACCCCAGGCAATTGATGAACAACAACCAACAGTTCAGTGTGTATTAGATTCTAAAGCCATACCACAATGTTTCTATTCTACATGAAGGACAGTGTGTGTGAATATCACTTTCTTATCTGAAGAGAATGTTGCAGAACCAGAACAAGAAAAGGTTGCAAATAAATTTTAAAGGTAATGTTCTACAATATATTGTGAAATTCTTCGAAGGGACACAACAAAATTATTGGTCTTGAGAATTAAAAGTATTTGGTAAGTTATTCTCTCAGGTGAAAGTGTTGCTGTCATGTCAACGCACTGATACTTGTTGTGTTAGATCAGTACTTCTTGGATTGTCTCCTTTATCTTTCTATATGATATATATTTCCTGAATTAGCAATTAGCCAGTGTGAACATTGGAATGTAACCCTGAGAAGGGCAATTCTGCCTTCACCCTTCAACCGTACATAAGGTAACAGCAAAGGAAGGTTGTAGAGGTGCTTGCTCATACGCATGTCTCTTAAATACTTTCACTGCTAATATTTTCATCATATGTTTCAAGAGAATGCTTCTGACAGGAGCAACAAGACCAAACAGGGTCTGGTACCAAATGTGCTATCATCCCAGATTCTTTTATATAGGACTGAATTCAAAAGGTTATCATCAAAATTAACTAAAAATAGCTTTCCTTTTCCATCCTCTTGATTATACTTTCAGATCATAATCAGATCAGGTCACTGGAACACTATTATTGTGTTCTTGCTATTGTATTTTCCTTTAAAGAAACATTTTAAGAAATTTTACCAATTTATTCCTATTAAATGCTGTTGTGAAAAATAGCATTTTCTCTTATTTTCAAGTGGATGCAACCATTTCATTTGGTCCTACCAATCAGTAAATTGGACTAGCCATTCACCACAATGCAGGAATCATTCTCCATCATTTTCCATGCATATGATGATATCAACATGCATGGTCCCCATTAACTACTTGTCTACAGAAATTTGTTCACAAGTTTACAATTCGAGTGTTTACTCTCAATAAACCAAGAAGTACATCACATTGAAAATAGTGAATCTTGCACTTCCACATTCGAACATTGAATTTATTTATTAATCCTTCACACAATTCATTTAAGTGTATTAAAAACCTCATTACAGGCAATGCTAATCATAGATTGAAGCATCTTGAGATCTTCTGGTCACTCATGCCCTGATCCGTGTCCCTGATGCTACTGTTTTCCATGTTGACATGCAGCCACTTATGACTCAGGATACAATCAATCCACTTTATGTCCATAGGGAGGGGCCCTACATACCACTACTCACCTCTCCTCCCATTTTCTTCCCTCATCCCTGTTTTCCACAATCCCCCACTGTTAGCCATGGTCTTTACCCAAGATGTGTAGCTGCTATGGAACGAGCTCTTTCAGAGCATTGACTTACTTCCCATGAATGATGTGGTGCCTGCCCAATTAACCACATAGTTCTGATTTTATACTTCCAACAGGAGTAAAACCACAATAACAATCTTTTCAAGATAAGGATGTCTCAATTTTATGATTTTCTTGGTAATCCACAAAGCATCAAGAATGCTCTAAATTCAATTTTGAGACAAGTGCTTGTATTCCCTCTTTGAGAATATAGTATATAGTTCTGAACTTGCCCAGCATCCCAGGTGTGGCAATAAAGAAAACAGTTATGTTGACATCTTGTTCAGCAGTAAATCTATGACATTAATCACAAATATAAAGGCAAAACAATGTACAAACTCCAAGATCACTGCAGCTTGACAGAGATTTAGCAAACCTTCTTGGCACTGACCATTAAACATACTTTGTCTTGACTGGTGCCATAATGTTACATAAGCCCAATATTCCATTTCTCACCTTGGATTTAGTATTGTTTTATCTTCCTCTGTGTGGCTTCATTTCATGAAAACATCCCTTCTGTGAAGAACTCACACTAATATAATTGCTCTGATTCACCACCTTGGCTTTAAACTTGCATGTCGAGGATATATGTTGTGGCGACTTACCGTTCATGAACCAGCTCCCACGATCGCGAGCGTCGTCGGAGGCCCTGACACAAGATGGCACGAGGCACTCCTTCTTCGTTGGGCTAGTGGAGCCCGTGTGCGGGAAGGTCATGTGACCTGCATGTGACGTCAGCGCAGGAACTGTGTTTATTAAAGGGGCAGAGCACCCCAGTTGTTCATTCGACTCTTGGACTTCGAACAAGTGTCTCGTGTCCTTATTCAGTGTAGCTAGTTGCTACAATGTCCTTTTACTTTGCCATGTTAAATTGGCATATGTGCATGTTTAGCAACATTTATGGTGTCTCACCTACAAGTCCTATGATAGTGAACTATAATAACATTTATACCTACAAATGAACAAAATTATTTAGTATTCCTCAATACAACCTCCACAAATGTAGTACTTTTGTATCCAAGATCAAATCTGAAACTGTCTTTAACACTGGATTTGCTCATTGACTAAACAAGAAGCACATTTGTCACACAGCATGCGGTGTAAGAAAGTGCCAAAGTGACAGATCCTTCAATGAGACAATATACTCACAGACAGTCTTGGCTGATTTCTGATTCCTAGCTCCAAATATGTAGCTCTCCACAATCTCTAATTGTTTAGGTTTGATGTGATCCTGTAATCTTCGTGCTACTTCGGCAACAAACTATTTTTTTGCGTTCTCTTTGGCATTTAATGATTTGCTGATATAAAGTCTATTTTAAAACCTGTTTCAGTTAGAATGGCTTTCTTGCACTCCAGTGTAACACTGCCTTACACAGGCACATTCACACTATCATCATCAATTGTTATATAAAAAAATCTTTCTAAGCATTCTATGTGTAAAAAGCTTACATACACTATGTATACACCAAGGCTTCTTTAAGCAGTCATCTTGACTTTGTACTGTGTCAATTGAACTGTGTCACAATTCCTTCTGTGATTTTTGTCTGATTACTGTTGTTACTCTCTACACTGTGTTTCCTATGGACTTAAACTAATCTTTGTGCAAGATTGAAATAATTGGTTATAGGCATCTGGTCTCAGTCCTTGAACTGCTCAATTAAGCTTGTCAACAGACTGAAGGACCTTGCCTTTTCTGAGTTCATCTTCTGTCCCTAGACCTGAACAATGGAGACCATACAAAGTAGCACCAGAATAACACAGAGAGCAGCTGAAAAATGAGCAACTGATTTATTCAACTACCCTGCACATGTGACACATATAAACACAGAGTTTAAAACATGAAACTTTCATTTACATGATAAAAATTATCGAATACCTAACAGCAAAGGAAAACTACATTTCCTTGGATGATCATAGTTCCTTTGAGCGCAATGTTAATTGAATCCAATAACTCAAGAACCTGCTTTGTTGTTGCAAAGCAGTAAAGATATCCAATAATTCAGCATTATACAGTTAAGTGAATGGATTGGGGTGTTACACTGTCATACCTGTAAAATATTTTATTCTTCTGGCAAAGTGCTCAAGAGCAGAATTATGTGGCACCCCATCTGTTAAAATTACATCCGGGTCTACCCGTTATCTTGTTGAGGCTTGTAAAACTGGAATGTGCAATCCCGATACACAGCCATAAATTATTACAGCCTGGATCCAGCTGCCTCTTGAAATGTTGCAGAGTCACAGAGTTGTTCAGCACAAACACAGACCCTTTGGCTCAACATGTCCATGCTGATTTACACCAAACCCATTTGCCTACTTTGGGTCCATTTAAGTGCCTATGTAACATCCTCTTAAATGTAGTGAGTGTAATTGACTCTACTACCTCTTCTGGCAGCAAGTTCCAGATATCAACCATTCACTGTATATAAAAACTTTCCCCTCAAATCCCCTGTAAAACTCACTCTTCTCACCTTAAGCGTATACTCTCTTGTGTTTAATACCCCATGGGCAAAAGATTTCAACTATCCACCCTCTCTATGCCTCTCATAATCTTCTATCAGGTCACCTCTCAGCATCCTCCACTCCAGGGAAAATAAACCCATCCTATCTAATCTCTCTTGTAACTAAACTCCTCCATTCCAGGCAACATCCTGGTATCTCTCATCTGTACTATCTCCAGCACAACCACATTCTACCTCTGGTGTGACATCTAGAACTGCACAAGGTACTCCTAATGCAGTCTAACCAGTGCTTTGTAAAGTTGCAACATGAACTGCCAACTTTTATATTCTATGACCTATGAAGGAAAGTATGCCATATACTTACTTCACCACCCTATCTACCTGTGTTTCCACTTAAACTATGGACTTGAAACTCAATGTTCTTCTGTTCATCAACATTCCTTAGGTCCTCACTATTCATTGTTTATGTTCCACACCTATTTGACTTCTCAAAATGCATCACATTGCATTTATCAGACTAAAAATTACATTGGTCAACATTCCACCCAACTTTCCATTTAATCTACATTCTGCTATGCACTTGGACAACCTTCCTTGCTTTCCACAATTTTTGTACCAAAACTATCCTTTTGTCCAGTATGGAAGTGCTTTCTGTAAATTATTTGATCTTGCAGGTCGTGGAACAAGCTAAAGGAAGAAAGATAGATTAGATCAATTCATTAGTCTCGAATCTCTGGAGAGTTCAGGGGGTTAACTATCATCTAGCCCTAAAGCTAGTGATAGGAATTTACGTTTTGATTTCCATACTTAAATAGATGCTGTAAATAAACTAACAATTATCATGATCAGGCATGCTGTCTCACTTTACTGGAGGGCAGAAATTGTCAGCCTCAGCACAACAAGCAAATTTATGGTACCATCCTTTACATTGCCATGCATGTGATTCCTTCAGAAAAGAAGTGCATAACTAAATAAATCCTCTGTAGCAAATTCTAAAAATGAAGCTGGCTAACAATGTAGGTAACTTGAAGCTAAACATTTTGGCTCAAGAGTACAACATCAGTTGAGATAATGGGCATGCCAAGGTACTCTGATATTGAACTCCATTTACAGGAGACTGGGATGTTCCAGATATCTGAGAAGGACTGCAATTTGTACTGTGTTGTCATTGATAACGGCCCTCAGGTTAGTCCAGGAAAGTTGGATTGTGGTTGGGAGTCAGGACAGAGTCAATCAAGAGAGCAGGGAAGGAAGCAGACGGAAGAGTTAATAGGACATAGTTGATGAGGTTGGGAAGGGACCGATATTGGTTTTCAGTGCATTATGAAAGACCAGATCGCTGGGTACAACCTATGGAGAAAAGATGTTTTACGCCCACAATGTATTTAACATCATAACTTAACAATGGGCAAGAATGAAAAGACATATTTTATAATAACTCAAATAATTAGATCCAAAAGAAAAATATTGTGACATTAACACTGTTTCTCTCTCCACAGATATTGTTTGATCTGTCAAGTATCTTCAATATTTTCTGGTTTATTCCATACATCCAAATTATTTGTAGTTTCTCATTTCAGTCACCATCCACATGTAAAGTGTCAGTCAAAAACAAAACAAAACAAAACAGAATGTCTGACTGTTTTTATAATCCTTACAGATTTCTTTAACCTTAAGAAATTAATTTAGCAAAATAGTACTAGAACGAAATGCCTTCTTCCATTTACTTAAAGTCATACTTTAGATCTCCCCATGACATTGCCATTCCACTCAACAGATTATCAGAATATTTCTTTGGAATTGAATGACAACCATCCTATTTTTTGGACTTCCACAGAATCTGACAAGATTGTTCAGCTTCAAAGGGTTAATGAAGCAGATACATTGTTTGATCATTCAGAAATGCCATTTCAACAGCTATTGACCAGATCAGTATGTTTGACCTGGAATCAAGAAGCTGCTTTGTAATAATCCATGATACATGGCTACATATGGAGAATTATCATTGTAAGTAACTGTGAATTGATTGTATTAAAATTAAAGCACGTATTTATAAAAACTGGATGGAACTAAGTATGTGTAGGCTGAAAGATCAGCCACTAATATAAAATTATTTGCTCTCTAGCAGTTTTCTATCTGTTGTAGATAATGGCAAACAAAACAATCCATTGTCAAAGCTCAGACTGAAGTCAAGTGTCTTTCTTGTAACCATTTCAAGAGTAATTTCTACATTACAACAGTGAATATACTTTAGAAGGACTTATTTAGCTGTAAAGACTTTTGAGACATCCTGAAATTATAAAGGTGGTACAAAATGCAATCCCATTATCCTTTTTGTTAGAATGGATAAAAAGATATTTTTTCATGTAATATCTAACCAACGTAATTAGCTCTCGCATTCAAAAAGATTCATCTTGTGAGGTAGAAATTCATTTTCCACTGTACAAGTGTTAAATATTCTGCCTGATGCTAGTTTCCTTTAACTTCAATGGAAATGACTATCAGAAGGAGAATCACAGAACCAAGGCAAGTAGTAAAATGCAGATTCTCCATGATCACACAGTTTGCTGGAACAGGTTCGAGGCGTTGAATGGTCCTTATGTTAGCTCCTATATTGTGTGCTTTGTACCATATCTCAAAGCAAATTTCAAGGCCATGCTATCCTGGCTTTGGATTGGTATTAGAAATACAGCATTGTTTTTGAGCTAAGATTTACATTTTAATTGACCATCTGTATTTTTTATTGCAATGGTGCATACACTTAGGATATTTGTAAGAATATAAGAACTAAAAAGTAGGAACGGGAATAGGTCGTAAAGTTTCTCACATGTACTCCAGTACTCAAAAAGATTATGACTGTACTTTCACATCAGTTTGAGTTTCTTGCCTTCTTTATTGTCCAAAGTTGTTGATCTCAGTCTTGAATTTTCTCAACTTCAGCACCTGCTGAGCATCATTTCTTTTCTGTGATAGAGAATTTCAAAAATTCACAACTCTCTCAGTAAAGAAAGTCCTCAACTCAGTACTAAATAGTCAATCTTTTTTCTTGAGACTATGACTTCTCGTTCAAGACTTTTCAACAAGAAAGAACAGCTTTTCAGTATCCACTCTGTCAATTCCATCGAGAATCCATACATTTCAATGAGGTTGTCATTCAGTGTTCCAAAAGTTTTAGAACACTTTACTCAATCTCTCTTCCAGTGACAGTCCTCTCATCCTAGGAACCAATCCAGTGAAGCTTCAAGAATCAATCACGTACAAGAACTGATAAAGAAAAGGCTTACTTAGATAAGGAGAGTGTACTCATGTGGTCTCAGTAAATATCTGAGTAAATCTAAGATCTCACATCTCAGTAAATATCCCTAAATATCTGTATTTTCATACTATAATCCTCTGTGTTGAAGATTATACTATTTGCTTTCCAACTGGCTTGCTGCACCTGTATGTTAACTTACTATGACCTTTGCACAAGGACCTCCCCTTACTTCATTCCATTCACATCCTAATCACCCTGAATACTAGATTGACTGGTCTCATACCCTATATCGGTATTCGTGCCCACTTGTTTCAAGGTCCCACACAAGTAGACATACTTTCTGCATAACGATTTTATTAAATCCTTTTTTAATCTTAAAGGATCTACTTCAGGGCTCCACCTGATTTTCTTTTCCAGAGGATACAGCCAAGGCTCATTCAATATTTCTCAAGTTACAACCTCTAAAATTTCAACAACATCCTTGGAAATTTAATCAAGACTATCTTCATAACTTCTATGTTCTTTTAGTACCATGGAGATCAGAAATGTGCACAGTAGTCCAAGTGTGGTCCATCCCAGATTCTATTTGAAGTTTTCCTATCACTCTTCAGAGATAGGTGGTGTGTGTTTTGAGCACTGCCAATGAGATTTAACTACTCTGTCTGAAACCTGCAAAGGATTAGATTTTCTCAAGTCAGAAATTGCATTCTTCCATCAGCAATGAGCAAATTTGCACTGTTTTTTTTTGAAAACAGAACCAGATCTTTCAAATATGGGTGAGTCCAAAAAAACAGCACTGAAAGTTGATGTCTGAGGAAAAGGCTTGGGTGCATCTTAATCCTGTCTTTTGTTTTACCGTAGAAGGTTTGAACTAAATTAATACATCAATAACTGTAACTGTTCCCCATATCTTTGCATGGAAGGCAAAAATTGGCACCCTACCAAGTTGTTGTGCCAGTGCTGTTGCATAATCCCCTCTTCTCCTGCTACAGTAGGTTTTACAGCTGCCAGTGCCACACAGAATTGCACATGTCTTCTTGTCGGACCCCAAGGGTTATTCAACTGTTTAACCTCTATTTATCTTCACATTTATCTACAGAATCTCCAGAGGTGACAGAACACTACTCAATTCTGTGACTATTAACATTTTGTTTTAACGGTGATAACACCAGATCCCACTTAAATGGTTCAACCATCAGATGTTTTGTTACTGAATTAAAACAGTTAGATAATTGTCATGAAATGCCATTTTGAGTAATATTTCTTGGCATTTGTGGCTGTTCCCCATGAGGCCCATTATGTTAATTTCTTTACAATAACCAGTAAATTGTATAAGTAGTCAGCAGATATAATAGAGAGAAAGCCTGAAATTTGCATTTTAATACATCTGTCTGATCTGTTTTAGTGCCTGAGAGCTGAGTGGTGCAAGTCTTAGCTCTGCATTTATTGTTGAGCAGTATGAATTCTGATTAGTTTTATCATTTTAACTCTTAAAGGACCAGAGTGAAATCTCATTCCTCATTAGCCTTTTCAGATAACTGATTTGGGCCAAATCAAGCTGACTGACAACAGGCAGTTCCAAAGGGAACCCTTGGCTGTGTGCCATTCACCGTTCGGGTCATCTTGGATTTCAGCGCAGACCTGGCCAAAGGTGGAACTCTGAGATGAGCTGCAGGTCAGATGCTGGTGTTTTTGACCACTTGCCCCACTGCTGCACTCACCATTGAGTGCAGAGTTCCTGCACTGATATACTAAAAAAGGGGCTGGACCCATTTTGGATCTGGCCCCTGGACTTTCCGCCAAGGGGGTTGGGCTTACAAATGGAGACCTCACTCTTTGACTGTAGTCTATGACTCTGGAAAAATTCACTTTATGATAATGTGTTGAAATACTTGTTGGTATCTTACAGTGCTTTTAATTAAATTTATTTTTTTCAGTGATTTTAATTTTAATTCTCTTTTAGTTGCTTTTAAGTACCTCTATTGGAGACATCAAAAGACATTTTGAAGGTTAAAGCCTGCCAGCATTTCCAGAGACAGGGCCTCAGGATACAACACCTGAGGCCTACGCACAGCATGGAACCTCATCCACCGATTGGTGCAGAGGGTCAGCTTGTTAGGCCCTGCCACATCTGGAGAGAGTAAGGCCAGGTGAACAGGCACAATATGCACCAAGTCTGGGCAGACAGCTTACATGACCCAGTCCAAGTATATAAACTCCAGAACTGTACACAATAAATGTCCTTGACAAAGGCCTCTTGGTCTGTATTCTGGGGAGTTTAAAATATGGCCATCCCAAAGTTCTTCTGTTGTTAACAGTAAGGTAACCAGAGCAGAATAAACTATGAACTGTTCTATGCAGTAATTACCATTAAACAATATTTTACAAATAGTGACGAACTGAAAAGGCAGTTATGAATTGATTCAATGGTAAACATTACCTGCTAAAACATGTTAAAGCCTTAATCACTCAAAACACAACAAAGGGGTAAAATTTTATTCATCAATAATTTTACTGAAAAGATAATGGCAAATAAAATTCCAGGAAAAATCTTTTGTTTAAAGAAAGACACTAGAGACTGCAGATGCTGGAATTTGGAGCAATGTACAAAGCACTGGAGGAACTCAGCGGGCCAGGCAGCATCTGTGGAGAGGAAATGAACAGCTGACAGATGAAGGGTCTCAGCCTGAAATATTGACTGTCCATTTCCCTCCATAGGTGCTACCTGACCTGCTGAGTTTCTCCAGCACTTTGTGTGTTACTTCTGTTTAAAGCTTGAATATGTCAGCACTCTTGGACTTTGGTGGTGCTGGATGAGTGGATTTTCCAAACTATTGAATATTGCTGCTATTAATAGCCCAACCCACTTTTAATTCACTTTTTTTTCTTATTACACAATAATATGATAAATTTTTCAGTTGGATTAGTTTAGTTGGGCATTTTATTACTGTTGTAATTGGTTTGGCACAACATTGTGGGCCGAAGGGCCTGTTCCTGTACTGCACTGTTCTATGTTCTGAACCAAATGAGTTTAAAGAGAACACAGGAAACAAAACCAAGTGAGTTTAAAAAGAGCATGGAAACAGGGCACTGGCGATTATAAGGAGCATGGGTACGGGCCCTGGTGATACTAGAGGGAATGGGGGAGTGGGAGCCCAGTGAGTTTAGAAAGAGTGTGGACATGATTTCCCAATGAGTTTAAAAGGAACATGGGAACAATGCCCCGTGAGTTCATAAGGATCATGGGAATGGGGCCCTACTGAATTTGTAGAGTCTGGGAAAGGCACACCGTGAGTTTATAAGGAGCATGGGAACTGGCCCCCACTAAATTTAAAAGGAGTGTGAGAATGGGACCCCAATGAGTTAAAAAAGAGCACTTGAATGGGACTGGAATGAGTTTCTAAAGAATGTGTTGTTGGGGTCCTGGTGAATTTGAAAGGCATGTGGGCATGATGCCTCAGTGAGTTTATAATGTGCATTGGAAACATGGCCCCAATGAACTTTTAAGGAGACTAGGAAGGGGTCCAATTCAATTTTAAAGGGAGCACCAGAAATATCATCCAGTAAACCAGATGCTGAACCATATGGATTTCTGAACAATTGGATGGTGGATTATCAGAGTTTTACTGTATTCAAACTCAATGTTTCAATACGATCAGCTAACAGGAATTTCACCATATGGTTTAATTGTGCAGAGGCACACAGTAGTTTCCTAATCCTAGCCAGACATCTTAAAGTATTTTTTTCAGTCAACACATCGTGATGAATAATGACAGAGAGCAAGTGCTTACTCTCAAGTTGTACAGTTTGGTAACCACTCTTGTTAGAATTTATCCATGGGTAGACACAGAAAAATATGATATTGTGTAATATATGAACAATAAAAGTGATCATGTAGAGGGGATAGTTAGCTGACTGTGTTAGTACATTACTTAGTCACCTTTTCAATTCTCAAGTTTGTGTCTAGCTGATAATAATGTAATAAGTGTCACAATGTTGATCAAAGAGCAAGCTCGCAAAGAACCCAAATGCAGCACACTGATACAAGACTGGAGTCAGGATATTTCCT
>JARFYF010000050.1:16972938-16985667 GCA_030265395.1 Rhina ancylostomus | reverse complement strand
CCTCTGAAATCAGATGGGACTAACTGCTGTGCCTGAACTTACACTGAGAATTCCTAACAAGTAAAACAAATTAATAAAACCACCTCTTGTATGTTTACCTTGATATTTGTTTAAATTCATCTTTGGCACTGTTCAAAGGATTATTAATTCTGAAATTGTGCCATCATTCTGTAATTCTGTTTCAGTCAGCAATCCTGTAAGATAGTTTCTCTTTTATTCCATATTTTAACTGCTGTCATGGAATACAGTTCTGTTGCAAATACATGTTAACATTTCAAAATAAATTACTTGAGAACCATAAAGGGTTCACTTATAAAAAGCTCAGTAAGTTGTAATGAAACATTTGTATCCTCCATTATTTACTAACGAAAGGTCTATAAAATGGCCTTTTAATTTGTTACCTATCTAGATAAGGAAGGCCCAGCCATAAAGTTTGAATCTTCCAGAGGATTGCCACTTTGCTCAAAACGTAGAATGCATGTCTATTACTTGTATATTTATGTTTGAAGCTAAAAATAATGCAAACTTTTCCTTGTTCCAAATACCAACATATGTTGCATGTTCCCTTCATTTCCAATAGTATTTAAAAGCTGAATGCAATCCATAGATGGAAAAAGCAGTTAAATATGTTCTATCAAATATAGCCTTGGTTACAACAATTTAAATGAAATGTTGCATCAAATTATAAGATAATTATGATGAAACTTGTTTCCTACAAACAAAAATCAATAAATTTGTTTCATGAAAAATCAAGTGCAGTACTGCACATAACTTGAGTGATATTCAACCAATGCAGTACTCTCAAAGTTGAATGGCTTCTGTAGAGAACGGCCACCAATGTGCTCACGACAAGCTTCCATAAATAGCCTTAAATAATGATCGTTTTTAAGTGGTTTTTCAAGGACTTGCAATATTGCTGGATTTATTTAGAAAACAAATTTCTAAAGATAAATCCCTATTTTTCCAGTGGGAATTGTTCCATCAACCACATTAGCCATTCACTGAATGAGGGTGTGGGTTTACTTCCCAAATGTACTGAGTTTTTGTTTGTGTTATGTTGTGACTTTGTGCAGTTAACATGAAATGCAGTCATTTCTTCTTTAGTCACCTTCATTTGCAGTAATTCTTCTTCAGAAATCCTCCAGAACAAAAGTAATTTGTTGGCAGCCTTTGTGTTTTAAGCTTGTCCTTCCACAGCATAAATTTGTGTATCATTTCCACCTGTAGTTAACAAATATGTTCCTGCCTTTAATCATTTTTTCCTCTGACTCAATTGAAGCTACCCTTTTCTGTATTGTTTTAACCTTGATGAAACATCCCTGGCTAAAATTAAACATAAATTAAACATAAATTAGACAAAAAAGAACACTTTTACAACAAAAAAATACAAAGTCCATTGTAGTGCAAAATGGTTAAAGTGGTCATATGGCATTGGAGCTGTGCTTAGCCACACAGTTGTATGTGTAGGGAGTAGAGCAGGGTGCTAAGCACACAACCTTGCGGTGCACCTGTGTTGATTGTCAGTGAGGAGGAGATGTTGCTACCAATCCTCACTGATTGAGGTCTGCCAATAATCTAGTTAAGGATCCAGTTATAGATGGAGGTACAGAGGCCTAGGTCTAGAAGCTTGATGATAAGTTTGATGAGATAATTGTGTTGAACACTGAGCTGCAGTTGATGAACAACAGTCTGATGTGTATGTTCCTGTTGTCCAGATGGTTCAGAGCAGAGTGAAGTTCCTGTTGTGGTAGTAGGCAAACTGAAGTGGCTCCAGGTCATGAAGTGGATCCAGGCAGGAGTCGAATTGTGGTAGAACCAACCTCTCGAAGCACTTCATTACAGTTCATGTGAGCACTACTGGACAGTAGTCATTGAGGCACCAGGCCCCATACTTTTTGTAATATATATAAATGATTTGGGCTTAAATCTAAGGACTGCAATTAAGATGCTTACTAATGATAACAACATTGATGGTGTGATTGATGTTGAGGAGGAAAGATCTGAACTATGGGGAGACATCAGTGAACTGGTCAGGGTCACAAAAGCAGCAGATTAAATTCATTTGGAGAAGTGTGAGTGAATTTATTCAGGGTGGGTAAGCAAGGTGAGGGAACATGATAAATGGTAATGTTTAGAGTAATGGAGGGATCTTGGGGTGAATTCAGTGTGGGGATTTTTAGTTTGCCTGTTAATCCAATTGATGCATGGAATGCAGAGAACATGAGTTAAATGAAACTCCTTATAAGAGCATATGGTCATTCCCATCACCATGAAAGAACGATTCGGAAGAATGCTCTTGGAATTAGGTTGAAACTTGTGTTCAGAATTTGAAGGTGGTATTGAAATTAGTAATATCAAATGTATATGCAAACAAAATGCTTCTTAATTGTAAACATCTTTATTTAACGGTCCCTTGAAATTCTCTCTACCAAAGAGAGCAATCCCAGGTTTCTTGTCTTTCCACTTGTTTATTTGTTTTTGTGGCTCAGTCTCTGTAAATTGTATGGAACATTTTCAGCATTGTAAGTTCTACACTGATGTAGATTATTGTTGTATTGATTCACAGTGTTTACAGGAAGGAGAGAGATTTGTACAACAATACCACTAGTGCAAAAGTGCTAGAGTGCAGCTGCCCCTGAATAATATGGTTTTGGCTGAGAGTACATACCTAGCCCTGGAGCAGAAATGGACTGCCTTGGAGTGAAAGTTTCACCAGGTAAGGCAAGCTGACACCTGACAGCTTTAATCATCTTTTTGTCATAATAGGAATGTTATATGAACAAAGATTAGGCTGTAAACATAGTCTGTTAACTTAAGAACATAAGAAGCAGAAATAGGAGTCGGCCATTCAGTTCCTGCTGACTGCTCCATCATTGCATAAGATCGTGACTAATCATTGACCTCAATGTCACTTTTTTGCACTAACCCTATGTTCCTTGACTCCCTTAATACAAAAAATCTATCCATCATTTTCTTGAATATGTTCAGTAACTGAGCCTCCACACCCCTGTTGGGTAGTGAATTCCAAAGATTCATACCCTTTGATTGAAGAAATTTTCTCTCATCTCAGTCCCGAGTGGCTGACTGATTATTTTGAGACTGTGACTCCTGGTTCTCGATAGCCAAGGGGATCCATCAGACTCTTCATCTACCCTGCCTCACATATGAAGAATTTTGTATGTTTCAAGGAGATCATCTTTCATTTTTCTAAACTCAAGAGTACAGGCAAAGTCTGTTTAATCTCCCCTCATATAACAAACCTGCCATCCCATGAATCTTTCTCAACTGCAAGCATAGCCTTGTTGAGATAAGGATACTAGACCAGCACAGAAATATTCCATATATAGTCTCACCAGAAACTGCTGGAGTAATATAATTAGATCAAGGGCACATCCAACTAATTTCTAAATGTGATGAAGGGTTCTGTCTATGCCACCTATTCAGGAAATGAGTTCCAGACCCCCACCAGCCTTTGGGTGGAAAAGCTTTTCTTCAACTCCCCTGAACAGCATTATTGAAAATTAATATCTTGGATTGAATTTTGAATAGGCCAGGTCAAGAAAAAAACACTCACTGATCTATTTTTCACTCCCATGCCTTATCTGTATGCTCTCCGTCAACTGCCAACCTGAAAGCAGCAAAGCTCAGCAGTGACCAGCACGTAGGCAGGAGGTTCCAGGGGCCACAACTGCTGCAGGCCTACACCAAGGCTTATAGGCAACTCTGCAATCTAAAGAAGTGGCTCCATAGCTCAGGGTTGGAGGATCGGTCTTGGAAAACAGCTAAAGTGAATTCAAATCTTACAGTGATCAATAGATCTTTGGATACTTGGCGAATGCATGGTTTATGGGATTAGTACATGTAAGTGGCGCTGAGGTGCAGAGACAGCATGAATGGCTTTGTTCTACTGTTTCTAATGCTCTTATGCTCTAAGGAGAATTTTCTGGATGGGAGAAAGGACAACAAGGATGGTGGTGGGGGGAGCCTGGCTCTATGAAGGGAGACATTTCCATTTTCACTTGTGGGCCTCTTCTTTGATAACTGCTGTTTCTAACTGGCTTTTGCCACGGGAACTTATAAATGTTATTGGGGTCTTGCTGACACGGTGCAGCTTTGACGTGCGTACAGTTAGGAAGCCACTGCCTGCTTCCAATGGGTGTGTCATCCGCAGATCACAATTTATTGAAACAGTTGGAAAGCATGAAGTTGGAAATGGTCGCTTTGTTTTTCAAACTGTCCAGTAGTTCATGCAACAGAAAGAGTTAAAATTGTTTGGCCACACCTACTTTGCATGTGTTATTGGAGATTCATGATGCACTTAAACCTGAGATCTCTTTAAATTTGGTCAGGGTAGATGTTAGCAATATTGCAAACAAGCCTTTATATTAAATGGTTATTAATTTTTCAACAACTTTTTTACATGCACCATCAGCTTTAAGCTGTAGGTACACTGATTATTCTTCTTGTGTGGCATAAATATCTTGGCTCAAATAGAACCAGCTTGTTCACGTAATGTGACTGATCGCAAACAATACTCTGCAAGGCACTAATAGCTACCCTCTGTGTTTTCTGATTGTACAGACTGCTACCACTCGAGTGACAAAATGGTTTGCACACAGCACAAAAGTGATTAATGAATAGATTTAATGATAATTTGTCACCTGCCACAACACTTCTGCATTAATCATGTTCTGACCACCACAACTTTATCTGGAAGCAACTTGGTATTCTCAGAAAGCTATTAGAGAATCATAGAAAATTTATGATGCAGAAGGAGGCCATTTGGCCCATTATGTCTGTACCAGTCAGAAAATACACACCGATCTTTATCCCACAGGCCAAGAATCTTCAAACACTTTCTAAGTGTAATGAACATTCCTGCCTTCACCCTTTCAGGAATGAATGGCTCAGAACCCCAGTGCATCACCCTTCTAATTCTTCCACCAATTACTTAAAATCTATGTAAGCTTGTTTTTGATCCTTTTGCTAAAGAAGGCAGATTCTTTCTATTTACGCTTTCTGGGCCACTGATAATATTATACATCTCAATTTAATCTCTCCTGAACTTCCTCTGTTCCAAAGAGAAGAGCTCTTGTGCTACGTGTACACATTGTGCTCCATCAAAAATCAAAGAATTGAAAATTCTGGGGATCTGAAAGGATAACAGAAAATGCTATAAATACTCAATTTGTCAGCCAGCACCTGAGGAGAGAGAAACAGAACTAACATTTCAAGTAAATGACATCTCAGGAGTGACCATTATCCATGGCATTTCCTTATTAAGATAACTGAAAGAATGACCTTTTGATATCTAATTGTGCAAATAAATACTGGAGGTTTGGCAATGTGACTTTCTTCCTTTATTTCATTATGTTCCTTTTCTGAATATATTAGCAAAACTGCTGCTCTTGTGGCCATTTGTCATGATCTCCTGGCTGTGAATACTGTTATGAAATCATAATAAAGTCCATTCTTGATCTATCCTCATCCACAGATGCACTTACCTTTAACATAAAAAATAATTTGAGGTGGATTTTTTTTAAAACAATGAATTTCTCCTGAATGTAAATTTGATCATCTTCCATTATGTTCAATAAAGTTTTTCTTATTACTTGTGAAATTCAGTGACTCTGTATTCTGTTTTCTGAAAGGGAAGTGCTATACTTAAATGAGATTGCACAAATGTATAGCACAGCTTCATAATTCACTCTCACTTCAGCTGCTGGAAAATTCAGAGACCTGTGAACCAGTTCTGTGAGACTAGGTACTTAATTTTCCAATTCTTCAATTCATGAGATGGAGATTTACCCTGCTGTGCAAATAATGGATTAAATTGATTTCAAAACTACTTCTTTTCATAAGTTTCACTGAGCCTTTGAATCTATTGGTAACAGTGGGAGATCCAACACCAATTCCTGAGGCATGGCATTCTGGACATGTTCTCAGCTTGATATAATTTCCTGAACCATCATCTGCTGCTGCCTGCTCATGCTTTTGTTTATTTATCTCTTAATATTCTATGGTGGGAATCAGCATCAAACAATTGCAGATCAAATGGACCATAGAAGATCCTAATATATGTTATGCTCATTGGAAGGCAGTCATCTCAGCCCAAGATATTGCTGATGTTACCCAGGGTAGTGTCCTCAAGGCAGTTCTAGCTGTCTTCAGCTACTTTAACAAATAGCTTCACTCCATTGAAAGGTCATAAGGATTGTTCACTGCTGATTGCAGTAAGTTCAGCTACATTTGCAATTCCTCAGACAATGGAACATCTCCAGCCTGCATTTTGCAAGACTCGGATAAAATCCAGTATCGGTAACAACTCACAAGTAGCAGACAAGAGAGAGATGAGACATTCCCGGCTTGCAATAAATATCAAGAACAGTTGAGAGAAGTCAGGAAGGAAAGTCGAGACATTAAGTCTCCTGGCCACTAATATCCATGCCTCAAGAGCAAACTATTAAACATAAAATGATTTTATTTTATTGAATCTTCTACACAATGATAAAGAACCAGAATGCTTTCCCCAAGTTTTTGGGTCCTGTTCAATTAATCCCACCTCTGGGCAAGCATGACCAGGTACACAGCAATATGTTCTCCACTCTAATACATGACTTAACACAAACTTAGAGAGCATCTCACACATATAAGTAGCAATTTTTCTCCTTTTCACAACAATCTTGAAACATAAGTGGTCTAATACCATTTAGTTCACACAAAACTGGATTGAGATTGCACAGAGTAAGGAGACATAATGAAAAGAAATAACTAAACTACACCATGAGTTAATTATTTTTCAGAGCTTTTATTATTCTTTGAATCAAAGAATCAAAGGCATTTACAGAAGAGGCTGTTGCTCAGTCTATCATGTCTGAACTTGTCAATGAAAGAGCTATCTAGCCTGTCCCTCGTCTCCACTTTTAATCCATTGCCCTGCAGGCTACGACACTTCAAGTGCTCACCCAGGTGGTTCATGAACATTTTGATGATTTCTGCTCCCATCACCTTCCAGGCAGTCAGTTGCAGAATCTCACTACTTTTTGGGTGTTTTTTTTTTTACATACACTCCCTTCTCATCCTCCACTATAAATCTGCTGTATGTCCTCCAGTTACTGACCTACGGGAAATAGATTCTTTCTGTCCAACCTGATTTGGCCTCAACTAATTTTAATCACTTCAATTAAATTTCCCTTTGGCCCCCTTTTGTTGCAAAGGGAACAATCCCAGTTTAGCCAATTCTTCAGTCTTGGCAAAATCCTCCGAAATGTCCTCCGCATTGTCTTTTTTGCTGAGCTTCCTAATCTGAACTATACACAATAGTTGAACTTTGGCCTGGTAGATTCTTTTACATAACTCCAGCATGAACTCCCTGCTCTTATATCCAATGTCATAGCCAATGAAAGAAGCATCCTATGTGGCTTCTTATCCACCTAAGTCTCAAGGGTGCTGAACAATAGGAGTTTTACTGTAATTGTGGAGTACTGTAGAGGAACAGAGGGATCTGCACTGGTAGGACATGTCAATTAGGTGGATAGGGTTGTTAGGAAGACATATGGTGTGTTGGTCTTCATTAGTTGGGGTATTGAGTTCAAGAGCCACAAGGTAATATTGGAGCTCTATAGAACGCTGGGTAGACCACACTTGGAGTAGAAACATAGGAAAACTACAGGACAATTCAGGCCCTTCTCCCTTTCTTAAACAAAAAAACAACTTTTGCCACCCTCCAATCATCTGGCACTACGCCTGTGGCTGGTGAGGATGCAAAGATCATCGCCAAAGGTGCTCAGTCTCTTCCTTCGCTTCCTGTAATAACCTTGGATATATCCTGTCCAGCCCAGTGACTTATCTATCCTAATGTTTTTCAAAAGTTCCAGCACATCCTCTTTCCTTGGGTCAACATGCCTAGTGCATGTTTTCTAGATTCCTAGTGTATCAGCCTGTTGTTGCTTCAAATACAAATAGTGCAGATGTAACAATGTTTGATTCAGTTGTTAATTTTGCTCAGTGATTGGCCAAATGGCGGGACAGTTAAGTACCGTGATTATCTCAGAACCATTATTTAATTGCACTTTAAACAGACTTCTCAAATGAAACTGGCTAATTTCAAATAAGAAGGGTCTTCAATCCGAAATGATACCTCTGCTTCTCTTTCCATAAACACTGCCTGAGCTGATGACTTTGCCAACATTTTCTGTTTTTATTTCAGATATCCTGCATCTACAGTTTTGTTTTACTTTTAGTTCATTTCAAAATCCAGAAATCACTGGGATTCTCAGCAGGGCAGACAGCATCTTTGGAGAGGGGAACAAAGTTACTGATCAACAACCTGTAATATTGTCTCTCTTTCTACAGACACTGCCTCATCTGCCGAGAACCTCTAGGAATTTTATTTCTGATTTCCAGTATCTGGCATATTTTGGTAACGATATTTCTTTTACTTAATTATCTTAATCTTTTATCCCCTACATCTACGAGCATTCCTGTTCTAATGGAAAAATCAGTGCCAAATTTTATAAATGTTATTCAATTATGCCAAATATGATAAATCATAATTATCAGATCAAAACAGATTGAAAGAAGAAATGGACTATTTCATCGGTTTGATAACAAACAAGCACAGTCAATGAAAAACACCTCTGCATCATTTTAAAGAATCTGAGCCATTGCCAGCAGTTTAAGGAAGAATTGGAAAATTGATCTCTTTACTAATGTTTATAATGAACATTCTAACAGGTTTCGTGGCTGAATGGAAGTTCAGCTGATTAAAATTATTTGTCTGCGCTTCATGCTTCAGTCTGTCCAAGTTTAAAACATGCTTCATTAGAATCTTATTGGTAGTTATGTTTTAAATGGGCTCTCTTTTATCATTCAATTTAAATCCTAGTGGAAATTTCCAAGAGTCCATTGTTTGAACAGTTTGTATGCTCAATTGACACCACTTTGGTTAGCTGGACTCTTGAACTGATCTTTTGTTATGGACATAAAAATCGTTCTGAGTTTCTTCAACTCTACATGAAGGCTTTATTTCAATTTAATTTGTTTTTGTATTGTTGGCAAAGCCAGCAGTCATTTCCCTTGCCTATGAGAAGATGGCGGTGAGTCCACCTTCATAAATAACAACAATCCTTCTGGTAAAGGATTTCCAAGATTTGAATGATAAAGAAATTGTAATTTATCCCCAAGTCAGCATGACATGTAACTTGGAGGGGAACCTGCTTGTGCTGATGTTCTTGTGCTGCTCTTGTCCTTCTTGGTGGGAGAGGTCAGAAAAGCACAAGTCTTCACGATCACAGCTGGGAAGTTGCGTATTTCCTCCACTGTTCAGAATCCAGCACTGTCTTGGTGGATAGCTGCAGCGCAGTAGGTGTCACATCCTGAAGTCTTAGTCTGCCAGTGGTGGAGGAGTGAGTGTGTACAGTGCAAGAGGACTGCCTGGCTGCCTTATCCTAAATGGTGCTGAGCTTCTTGAATGTCATGAGTATTACTGGAGAGCTGTTAGAGGATTAATGAACTCATGGAAGCAAATGGTGAGCATTTCATGATACCCTTGACTTGTATCACGTCAACAGCAGAATGATTTCAGGTTGTCAGGAAATGAGTCACTTGCTGCAGGATCCTGAACACCTAAGTTGTTTGTTTAGTCACAGAACTTATGTTGGCTGCAGATGCTGGAATCTGGAGCAAGACACAAAATGCTGGAGGGACTCAATGGGTCAGGCAGCAACTGTGCAGGGAGATGGACAGTTGATGTAGCAACCATAACCATTTTCCTTTGTGTGAGGTGTGATTCCAATCAGAGGTGTGATTCCTCTTTGATGCCCACTGATAGTAGTTTTACCAGGACTCCTTGATACCACACTAGGTCAATGCTGACTTGATGTCAAGGGCAGTCACTTTCACTTCACCTCTGGGATTCAGCTTTTGATTCAAAGCTGTGATGAAATCAGGGCCTGAGTTGCCCTGGTGAAATCCAAACTATGCATCAGATGAGCAGCCTATAGGAGAATGAGTGCCATTTAATAACAGTGCCCATTGCACACTTCATCACTTGATGAGGATTGAGAATAGATTGATTGGTCAGTGATTAACTAGATTGGATTTCTGTAAATATAACATACCTGGGAACATTTCCACCTTGTCAGAAAGATGCCTGTGCTGTAACTGCACTGAATTAGCATGGCAAGAAGGGCAGTAGGTGCTGGAGCAGAAGTCTTCAGTGCTACAAATGCCCAGTGCTCTTTGCAATTTCTTGGTGTCATTTGGTATGAGTCCATTTCATTTCAGTTATGGTTAGGATCTTAGGAGGAAGCTGAGATGAACCATTCACTGGACATTTCTGGTTGAACATAATTACAAATGTTAAAGGCTTGTCTTTAACACTCACATGCTAGTCCTCACCAGAGTGGATGACATTATTCCTTATTCCTCTGTCTAGGGTGACTAACTCAACAACTTGAAATGAAATTATATTGTCGGACTGCCTTTCTTGTTGTTTATATTTAGATGACCCATTAAATCAGTTATTACTGCTCTATTCCATATTGTTTTTGTATCTTTATTGAGTGAAAAAGAACATTTTAGAACCAAAAGGTGTCTATTGTCCTAATATAAATGTGCTCCACATCTACTTCCAATTGTTAATTTGCAAGTTCAGTGAAGGCCTTAAAATCTGGAATCCCATTGACTCCATCAGAATTGGTGGCCAACTCTTGTCAACAACAGAGATATCTAGGGCATGGAGCACAAGCAAGGAAGTCCTGAATTACTTGTTCAATAGTTGGGCCATAAACCACCCTGTGTAATTCTGTATATCCCATTATTAAAAGAGTATTAAAGCCTTAGGAAGCAAACTGCATCAAATGAAAGACTCAAGGTGTGGGCTAACTTCCAGGACAGTGTAGAAAGCAAAGCAGGGTTTTGATAGGGCAAATTAGGCAAGAATACGTCACCTTTTGAGGAGTCAGCTGCAATTGGTTATCAACTTAAAAGGATTGTAAGTGAGCAAAGAGAAACATCTTCCTGCAACTAAATTGTCAAGGTATTATATACTTTGGTTTGGACAAGGACGTATCACAGAGACAACTGCACCTTTCAAAGGAAGAAGAGACAGGAATTTCAGCATTGGTGGAATAGGGATACCACTACTCCTTTTGGGATAGTTCTGAATTAATTTAAATTCACCCCAAGCCTTGGACTGAGTGGCCTCCTTCTATGCTGTACGCATCTGTGGTACCCTGCTTATAAAAAACTTCATCAATTATAAAGGTTGAGAGAATTTCAGAAAAGATCAAGTTTTTCAGGATTTTGAAAACAAGTATCTAATGACTTTGCAACTTTTTCAATAGGAATAAAATTAGTTACCGCACTGGAGAGTGTTGCCAGAGGTAGAATTTCCATGGCAATTCAGCACAGCAAGCTTCCAGCATATGATTGAGCAGACCTTGAAACAGAGAACTGATTATAGAATAATTTAATCAGCTGCCTTGTTGAAAATTGCAATCTGTTCAATAATACCTGCAGTGCGTGATCAAGGAATTCAAAGTACAATTAATGCCCAGCCTCAGCAAAATTCCTTGTTTTTAATTAAAGTTTTGTAGGTTTTTTTTGATAATGTCTTTAAATGATACACAAATATCACGGTAATCTCAGTTACTGCTGAATAGGCATGAATCCTCAGTATAGTCCTGTAGTGCAATAACCAAATGTAAATGCAGCTTCAGAACAATACCATAGAATAAGTGAGCTGGTCTGGATCTGATTGAAGCATTCACATACTGTGTTGTGCTCTTATCATTCTGTAGTCTCTTCAGGCCAATTTAAGTCTGAACAGGAGTCTGATAGCAAGGAGTCATGGAGTGCACCAGAATAGCTCATGCTCTCTTTGGCATTATAGTACTTGGGATTTTAACTCCTTAGACCATAAGACCATAGACATAGGAGCAGAATTAGCCCATTCGGCCCATCAAGTCTGCTCCACCATTCATTCATGGCTGATTTATTTTTCCCTCTCAACCCATTCTCCTGCTTTCTCCCCATGACCTTTGATGCCCTTACTAATCAAGAATTTATCAACCTCTCCTTTTAATATACTCAGTGACTTGGCCTTCACAGCTGTCTGTGGAAATGAAATACACAGATTCAACACCCTCTGGCTGAAGAAATTCGTCCTCATCTCTGTTCTAAAGGGATGTTCTTCTATTCTGAGGCTGTGCCCTCTGGTCTGAGACTCTCCCACTGCTGGAAACATCCTCTCCACATCCACTCCATCCAGGCCTTTCAATATTCAGCTGGTTTCAATGAGATTCTCCCCCCACCCCCACAATCCTTTTGAACTCCAGCGAGTACAGGCCCAGAGC
Organism: Rhina ancylostomus; assembly: GCA_030265395.1. Classification (NCBI taxonomy): domain Eukaryota; kingdom Metazoa; phylum Chordata; class Chondrichthyes; order Rhinopristiformes; family Rhinidae; genus Rhina; species Rhina ancylostomus. The sequence continues at coordinate 16,973,308 of JARFYF010000050.1, read as the reverse complement.
CATCAAATGCTCCTCATACATTAACCCTTTCATTCCCAGAATCATTCTTGTAAACCTCCTCTGGACCCTCTCCAATGCCAGCACACTCTTCCTTAGATTCAGAGCCCAAAACTGCTCACAATACTCCAAATATGATCTGACCAATGTCTTATAAAGCCTCAGCACTACATTCAAGTTTTTATATTCTAGTCCTCCTGAAATGAATGCTAACATTGTATTTGCCTTCCTTAGTACCGAATCAACCTGCAAGTTAACCTTCAGGGAATCCTGCACAAGGACTCCCAAATCCCTTTGCACCTCCGATTTCTGAACGTACTCCCTGTTTAGGAAATAGTCTACACCTTTATTCCTTCTACCAAAGTGCATGACT
>JARFYF010000050.1:16947747-16959175 GCA_030265395.1 Rhina ancylostomus | reverse complement strand
TCATTACAATCAGAATCTCACAGGTCAAAGCTGTTGTAGAACAAAATATTTGCAGATGAGCCAAAGAACATCAATTTTTTTCCTGAGCCAAGAAGGTGAATTTCTTTCTTTGTCTCACTATTCTTTTGTCAGTCTTTATCTTGCTCACTCTGTTTTCTGCATTTCTATTTTCCATTCTTTAATCTGTTAAAAGAGAGACTCATAAATAATTTGCTGTACTGTACTGAAGATAAGACATATTAGATTTATGACTTTGTGGGAAGTGATCCTAATGGTTGCATAGATAACATGTACAGCTGGACTAAGAACCACTGTAGTCAATGGAAAGACTCTGGAGATTATTTTGCCTTCCAATTATTTTGGCTATTTGTCCACTGCAAAAGCTAATTTTCAATTTTGTTGAAAATGTCTGACAACATCACACCTCTTCCATTTTCTGATACAGTTTATTGTGAAATTTTACACATTTTTATTTGGCATGTTGATTTGCCTTCTGAAATATTGCCAAGGAATGATTTTTCCACAGCTTATTGTTCTGGTTAAAACCTCACTTACAAGAAATGTTTGGAAAGAGAAATGTAGATTTCTTTGCAATATGGGTTAGGGAATTCATGGGATGTAGGGTTGGAGTAGGAAACTGGTGCTAAGGTAAAATATCAGCCCTGATCTTTCTGTAACACAGAGTGGGTATTCAGGGCCAAATGGCCCATTTCTGCTTCTGTTTGAGTTCTTGTGTTTGGGCATGGTGAATGAAAGGAGTCCCTGGAACTTAGATCAAATCAGTTGGTTGACGAATTACAGCAGCACAGAATTTTTTTTTACAAGCAAACACTTCAGATAAAGGAAAACTGAGATTAAAATAGAAAATGTCAAAATACTCACCAGATTGGACTGCATCTATTGAGAGATACACAGAGTCAATGTTGCAAGTCAATGAAAGGTCATCAGCCTGAAACATTAACTCTTGTTTCCCTCTCCACAGATGCTGGAAGACCTGCTGAGTGTCTCCAGCATTTTCTGTTTTGATTTCAGGATTATTTACAAACATTTTAGGGACTAGAGTTGAAATATGAGGACCTGAAGCAGAAGGCTCTGAAGACTTGCCCTGGGCTGATCCCTGAAACTTTGTTAATTGCCGACCTGCACGTTTTTGAGAGGTTGGTGGAGACAAGAGCACCCAGATGGCTACAGGGAGAATGTGCAAATTCCACACAAATAGCACTGCAGGTTAGCATTGAATCCAGGTGATTGGGGCTCTGTTACCTGCACCACAGTGTAACTGTGAGGCTCTGTGGACCATTAACAGCAACAAAAATGTATACCACCACAATCTATAACCTCAGGGTCTGGTATATTTCTCACTCCTTCATTACCAGAAGATCAATCCTGGCTCAATGAAGAGAGCAGAAAGACATGCCAGGGTAAACTTCAGACATATCTAAAACTGAGGTGCCATTTTGCAGAAGATACAATATAGGTCTACAAGCAAGCTAAACAATAAAAACAGCAAAAACCGCTTGGAGTAGAACTAATAGCCAGAAAATCAGGTCATTATTCTGCACACCTGCCAGATCCAGTCTTGGCATTGGACAATTAAACAGCAAATAACAGGAGGAAGCTCCAAGAACATTCCTTCCTCAGTGATGGCCAAGTGCTGAAGACAAGGTGAGGGCACCCTGTCCAGCCAGTAGTACAGACTGAATGATCATTCTCAGTTTCCTCTTGAGATCCCCACCATCATAGGTTCCAGTCTTCACCCAATTCAGTTTTTTCCATCTCCACATAATGTCAATAAATGGCGGGGAGCATTGGATACAGCAATGGATATGGGGAGTAAATAACTTCCCTGGAGTAATACTGAAAACCTGCACTCCAGAACTAGCTGTGCCTCAAGCCAAGCTATTGCAGTAGTTATTCCACTGGCATCAACCCAACAATGTGGAAAAATGCCCAAGTATGCCTTGTTAACAAAAGGCAGAACAAATCCAGTCTAGTTAATTACTTCCCAATCAGTTTACTCTTGGCCATCACAAAGTGTTGGAAGGTGGTGTTGACAGGGCTAACAAACAGTATGTGCTCACCAATAACTTGTCACTGATACCTGGTTTGGATTTAGCCAGGGCTGCTTAGCTCAGGCCTCATCATAGCCTTCCACTGAAGAGCTGAATTCAAGTAAACTTTGGGGACACAATTAAATAGGGACAAATGTAGGCCTAAATATTGTAAATTTTTAATTCCCCTTTCCTCCCAATTACCTAGATGCAAATACACTGGGATGGTGCCTCACATCTCTGACCCTCCTATAGTGTTTCACATGTGGGAGTTGAGCGAGGTAGCTATGTGAGCAGAATTGATGGGCTGAATGGCCTATTTCTGCTCCTTTGTCTTGTGATCTTGTGTGATGTGGCTCCACACTCATCTTAATACCACCAAGAAATGTTACGAAGAGTTTTCAATGACAATCATCCATTAAATGAAGGAAATTATGTTGTTAGCATGAAGAGAGACTAGTCTTGTGGTCTTCAATGTCTGCCAATGATGTGTATGCAATGCAAGATAAGATGGACAATAAATTCCACTGGGAGTTCAGCAAGGTTAGTTAGGCCTTGCAGAACGGTGCACAACCATGTTTGTAACTGTAGAGAGAAAAGGTGGAAGGTGGAGCAATAGTGCAGCAATCTCTAAAGAGCTTGCCCCTGCTCTATGTTTCACTGAAGATCAAGAGAAAAACACTTTTACTACAGGTAAATGCACCAATTATGTACTTAACCCTGCCACATAATATATGTAACTATGCTATGTATGTATTCCTTGAGTTATAAACATTCAGCCTACCAGTTTTCACTATAAAACACTGTTGACTCTTCAGGATATGTGTCTTTGATTTACAAAGCTATTTTTCCACTATAATGAATAGCAAAACACTTTCTATGTAGTGGAATACGTTGTACTAACATTCCCAGAATTTTACCCAACCCCTTCAATTTATAAAATACCACTTAACAAAATGTTTTCCAGGAATGCAACCGTTTTTGTAAATCAAAGAATGACTGTCAAGCATTGGAAGTTTGGATCTAATGTTAGGAGCAAGAGAAGCCCACTTGGTCCTTCAAGTCAGCTCTGGCATTCAATAAGGTCATGGATGATCTAATTGTAACTGCAACTCTCCATTCCTGTGTGTCCTGGTAACCCTTGGTCCCCTTGCTTTTCGAGAATTAATTTATGTAACTTTTCAAATTGTCTCATTGGGCAGAAGATACAAAAGCCTGAGAGCATGACCCACCAGACTCAAGAACAGCTTCTATCCCACTGTTATTAGACTCTTGAACGGACCTCACATTTGCGAAAGGATGAACTCTTGAACTCCCAATTTACTGCATCGTGGCCCTTGCACTTTGTCTACCTGCACTCATTTACTCTGTAACTGCAATGTTATATTCTGCATTCTGTTTTTCTTTCGACTACTTCAATGTAATTATGTTTGGCAGATCTGTATGGATGGCATGCAAAACAAAAATTTCAATAGTATATTGTTACATGTGACAATAATAAACCAATACTTTTAGCAAATACCAATTTACAAAATACGCTGACAAATGAAGTTATTTACAGATTGAAAAAAAAACTCTCAATTTTGGCAAAAACCTGAAGTTACAATGACATAAAAGCGAGGGTGGGCATACAAAGATATAATTTAGCCTGTCTGTTATTAATTAACAGTTTCTTGGGCTTCAATAAATGTAAAATATGCAAACACAGGACCAATTAGTACTCACTCATTAATAAGTCAGTCCACACTTCAGAAATGAAAAACTTCATTCCACAGATTAAACAGAAATCATAAATCAGATTCTGCCTGGAGTTGAGGTAATCTGTTGTTACAATCAATGGAAATGTAACAGGAAAGGCACCTATGACTTTGTTATCCCTGACAGACAGGTGAAAGAGGGAAAGTGAGACCTGTGAACTGTGAAATTGTCTTCAGTTGCTATTCCAGTATTCTCTTTCTGTTCCTTGTTGCTCATTTGCAGGCATTTGGAACACACCAGTCACTTTTAAAGGAGATGGCAGACTTCCACTTGAAACACAGACTGCTTCACACACAAAAAGAAATCCACTTCAAAACAAAATCTAACATAGTCCCAAGATAACTCAAAACTAAAACACCATGCAACTGAAAGCAACCCTGAGAACATTCTGTGGCCAAGGTCACTGCTTCAAAATGGCTGACTAATAAGCTATATTTCTTTTTGTTGAATTGAACTTCAAGACTTTTATTACTTTGGAAACTTGTTACACTTTTGAGCTTACTTTGCAATGAACCTCAAGACTTGGGCATGATGTAACAAAAGCATTTACAATAGGAACCCTGTGGTATTTGGTCTTGACGTGATGCCAGTTGCAGATATAGCCAAGACAGTGACGTGCATTTTGGCAAAGAAAGGGTACCAAAATGTTCAACTTATACAACACTTAATTTAGTTATTTTTGTGGACAATTTAAAGTCAATTATTTGGTGGTCTGAGGTCATTTATCCACCTCAGAAGATATAATATGACATTTCACAACATTTAGGCATGAACTGTTACTTTACATTTGAAGGAAAATTATTTTATTCTGGGAAGTCTATATATTTATTTACAATGTATGAAAAATCTTCCATGTGCATCCCCTTCCTTTCTACAAAGCATTGCTTCCCACTGATTTGACCTTGGTTGATTTTACATAACATATTACCCACTGGAATTTAAAATTGGAACCATTATGTAAAGTTGTCCTGCTAAAATTACACCATTTGAAACACCATGACCCTTAAACTGGTAAAACACAAAAGATATTGTAAGCCAATTAATTCTAGGTGTACTTTCAAAATTGCTGTCAATATTTCTATTTAAATATAAATAGCATAAAAGCAAATAACATACAAGAGATGATTGAAATAACATGGGGACTGATTAACATCTGTGGACTCTTGTCCAATTCTGCCTCACCCTCCATTCTGAAGATTAATTTAAACTCCCCGGAGCTACATTTGCAATACTGAAATCAAAGCTGCAGTTAGACATCACAATTATCTCTAACATTAGGTGAACCTCAGTAAGTATAAAATAGCATGCCCACATTTCAGTAGTGTTATAAGCATTTAAGAGCAGCTTCTTGCATTTTAAAAAGAGATGGAGAAAGGAATAGGTAATAGGAATAAACAAAATAGGTGGGGAAATGTGGAGCACAGACTCTAGATAGGACCAGTGGACTGTATCCTTGTTGTACATTTTGTAATGGGATGTCAGAAAAATTGCTATAAAGACTTACAGTATAAAATGTTCTAAATTCAAGATGATATTTCAGGGTTCTTTGAAATGAAGGGAATTTCCTGGAGTGTGTTAGTTTTACTTGAGTGTGAATAGTCAGTGGCTACTTTTCCAAAGGTGACAACCTTTGTTTGAAAATGCAACCAGTGATATGCCATAAGGATCAGTGCTGGGAACTCTGTTATTGTGATGAATGATCTAGATGAGAATGTAGGTGGTCTGAGTAGTAAGTTTGCAAATGACAGAAAAATTGGTGGAGTTGTGGATATTAAGGAAGGTTGTCAAAGGATACAGCACATTAGTGTAGCTGTTAGCATACGCTATTACAGCACCAGCTACCTGCGTTCAATTCCGGCCCCTGTCTGTAAGGAGTTGGTACATTCTCATCGTGTCTGTGTGGGTTTCCTTTGGGTGCTCCAGTTTCCTCCAACATTCTAAAGAGACAGACAGATTAGGAAGTTGTAGGCATGCTATGTTGGCACTGGAAGTATGGCGACACCTGTGGGCTGCCCCCAGAACACTTTACTCAAAAGATGCATTTCACTGTGTGTTTTGACGTACATGTGACTAATAACAATATCTTATATAGATCAGTTGGAAGTGTTTTTTTGGTGGAGAAATGGCAGGAGTTGTATCCAGACAAGTGAGGTGTTGCATTTTGGGAAGTCAAGTGCAAGTATACAGTAAATGGCAGTACCCTTAGGCATGCTGATGTACAGAGGGATCTTGGGACGCAGGTCCATTGTTCTCTGAAAGTGGCAACACAAATGGTTAGGGTGGTAAAGGAGGCATGAAGCATGCTTGCCTTCATTGGTTGGGGCATTGAGTGTAAAAGTCAAAAAGTCATGTTGTAGATGTATAAAACTTTTGCTACGCCACATTTGGAGTATCATGTGCAGTTTTGTTCACCAAACTCCAGGAAGGATGCAGAGACTTTGGAGACTGTGCAGAAGTGGTTTACCAGGATGTGTCCAGATTGAAGTGTATTTTCTATAAGGAGAGGTTGGACAAACTTGGATTGTTTTCTCTGGACCACATGCAGGCAGATTGATTTAGATTGGCATTATGGTTGGCACAGACATTGTGGGCCGAAGGGGCTTTCCCTTTGCTGTACTGTTCTATGTTCTATATTTATTCTGCATATGAGTGCATCCAAGGTCTGGAGACAAATCACTTCCATAGAAAACCCAGTTTCGGATCTGGTCTTGGAGCTGATGAGAGCTGGTCCATTTACCCATGCCTCTCTTCATCAGTAAATGAAATGACCTTCTGTTGCACAGATGGCACAATGGGTAAGCACAGTAGGTGTGTATGCAACCACATAGTTTAAACAAACTGGATCTTTGTTCCAACTCAATGGAAGTGGCTGTGATGACTACATAATTGGTCTTAGTACCTCCAGGCCAGACGTAGGATTTCTGACCACTGTTACTGGAATTGCGTGGGTGTAACTAGTTAAGACAAGATTTGAACACTGCAGACATGGTATCACAATATTCCCTTGTTATCACTGCTGTAAAGTTATATCCATGCGTAAGCCTGCCTGAGTCTAAATCAAGTTTCTATAATTCTCCTTTTTTGATTTTCTGACAAAACTTGATACCAGTTCAGAGGCTCAATATCTGTTTATTTCACATCATAAATCATTTCACTTTTTAATGCATGTGAAAAAGACAAACATTTAATGCCCGACTGGTAATACCCTTGAGCAGATGATGAACTCCCTTCTCGAACTACTGAAATCTATGTGGCATTATTCACCACAACACGCTCTCCTGGCCCCAGGTGGTATAAGTGTTCCCTTTACCTAAAAGAGCTGAACAAGCCTCAAGTAAAAATACATTTTTAAAGCTAATTTTAGATTGGCTACAAGTTTAGGCTAACTATAAAAATACTGAAATCTTTCCAAGTTTCTTTTTAATTTCCAGTTCTCTTATTAATTTATTTTGTTTTAATTTATAAGCTTTTCAGGTTTTTTTAATATATGTTTTTAAACATTTTGGTTTTGTTTATTTTTAAGTTTTTGAATGCATCTCAGAAATACTGTGCACTTTTCAGAACCTTGGCTCAGTCTAGGGATGTGACTTAATTGGCTGCCAAATCTTTTATTTATTTTGTGCGCAAGGTTTGCTTTGGGTCTCCTTATGATGCAGGAGGTCCTCGCAACATATTGGCTCCCAACACAGAAAACTCCTCAAGGTATCATCTGAAGTAAACCTGCATTTTTATTTACTGAGTTCTGGGCTGGGTTGACAACAAAATCTGCCCAGTATTTTTGACTCTCCTTTCTGGCAGGTATTCTCAAAACATTTTTTTTACAAATTGACTTCTGAATATAACATCATCAAAAGTCATGTCTTTACCCTCTTTATTGATGAACTGCAAAGGACCTATCAACTACTTCAAATCTTGCTGTTCTGACACTCTACGTGAATTAACATCAGACAATTTAACATCGGCAATTAACCACTTTGTTCTTGTCCAATCCATCCCTCCCCCCCCCTGTCATTTTGCTCCTCTATTAATATCAGCTGGAATTTAATGATGATCAATAATGATGCTCCAACAGTTCTGTGATGGACACAGATGACTTTTTAAGTTATTTTTAGCATGAGAGTTTGTGTCAATGGAGGTATTTTCTAAATATTTGAGTTTTAATGCAGAGATTATTCTTAAGTGATCAAACACATGGTATGGTGACAGTTCTGAATAATCCTTGATATCAGTCTCCTTGACTGTGTTCCACCTTCTTCTTTCCTTCCCGCTGGCTTCCAGCTGCCTTGCACGAACAAACTGCTGCTACCTGCCATCATCTGTCAATCTCTCTTCCCATCGCCTTACATACCAGCTGCTGCACTGAGCCAAGCCCTGATCTGAGATGCGTCTACTTTTCAACTGATGCAGCCAGCAAAGGGGGCACAGTTTAACTCCTTCACTGAATTTATTGCACTGAAGCAACACTGTGCAATCAGTTTGACAAGATTTAAAATGGCTAAATCCCAGCTGAAGAATCAAGCATGTTTAACTGATCATGAGAGAAAATTCCCTGCTTAAAGCCTCAAATATTTGTCATCTGAAGGTCTTAGGCACCTTGGATTTCAATGATAAATTTCAAAATGTGTGATAATTGGCAGATATCATTATATTTAAGATAGATATTTGAATTATTTACATTTCTTGAATTTTCCCATTGTTCACAAAATCTGAACATTCTTTACAAGATAATGGCCTAGTAATTCAATCATGAAGCACAAAATGTTTCACTAAATGGGAGTGATAACAAATTAATAAATATTTTATAAAAATTTCATTTCGGCACTTCATAATTAGCACTTAGCATGGGCAACACATAGACCAGCATGTCTTCATAATGGGGACAGGTCTGCACCTGAGCCTATTTAAAGGAATCATCATTTATTTGTGGGTTTTTTGGGAAGTGTTAGAATCCACTATGTTATACTTCCTAATCAAAACACTTTCAGCTTACAAATGTTCACATCCTCAGACCTTGGCAGGTTAAAATTGGTGTGATTGTTGCAGTTTGGCGACAACAATGGAGGGGGAAGGTGTGAGAATTGAATGGATATGTAACCAGGATGTCTCCTGTTTTTCTGTATCACATCACAAAGTCAAGAGTTTAGATAAAGGAATGTTATTCCATTACACATTTCTGAGCACTTTTGACATGACCTACCGAATATCGAAAGGCCTGGATAGAGTGGACATGGACATCCCTTTAGAATAGAGATAAGGAGGAATTTCTTTAGCCAGAGGGTGGTGAATCTGTGGAATTCATTGCCATGGATGGCTGTGGAGGCCAAGTCATTGGGCGTATTTAAGGTAAAGATTAATAGGTTCTTGATTGGTAAGGGGGTTATGGGGAGAAGGCAGGAGAATGGGGTTGAGAAAAAAGATCTGCCATGATTGAATGGTGGGCCAGACTTGATAGGCCGAATAGCCTAATTCTATTCTTGTATCTTATGGTATTAGTTATCAGATTACATTTCTTAATGGATCACATGAGATATTAGGACAAGTGACTAAAAGCTTGATCGTGGAGGAAAGTTTTGTGGGCTATGTTGAAGGCTGAGAGATGGATGGGAAGGAATTTAAGAGCTTGGGCAGCTAAAGGCATTGCTCCTTGGTAACCTGTCCCAATGTCCCATACTGTTTGGAGTTTTATTGCTGTGAAACACCTTGCTGATTACTCTTTTGCTGTGTATGTGCAAGCTGTTGATGCCATTGCTATCCTTATCTTTTTCAAACTGGTATACAGTATAATCAAAACACTAAGATTTATCATTGTCCCCTCTGGGGCTACTTGCATTGAATACAAAGATGTTTGCCTGCTGGGCTGAGTCCTAGGAGATGCACTCCATCTCACTCCGGGGAAAAGAGCGTTGGTGTCTGAAGGAAAACAAGATGGATGCAGTCATTGCTTGCCCCTTCCCCTGTTTGCATTCAGAGGAACTGATTCCATGAACATTTTCTTTAACCTGTACCCGTGCAATAAGAACATTCAGTTCACATTTGATGTGAATGTATGAACGAGGAGCAAGAGGTTTTCACAGCCCACTGCTGAATAAGGTCATGGTTATCTGATCCTTCCCATCTATCCTCTTGCTTATCACGATTTAACTGTGCAATAAAAGTTCAAAGACAACCCTCTGAGGAAGAGATCCAAAGTCTTCCCGCATTAAGAGAAAAATTGCCTCACCTGTCTTAAATGGGCAACACCTTATTTTTAAGCAGTGTCTCACTCGTTCCAGAATCTCCCACATCCCCCCTGCCAAGACCCCTCAGGATATTGTTTTGGTTGTCCCCCTCATGTTTTTCAAATCTCCCTAACCTTTGACGTCTGCCAGTAGGGGCATTGTCTGCATTGGAAGTCCACCACCCATAGGTTGCCCTCCAAGTTGCATGTCTAATGTGACAATGTTGCTGGTCCACCCCTGTTATTGGGTTGAGATCCTGTCTATTGGCACTTTGGAAGTACTGCAGTGGTTCAGGAATGTGGCTTATCACTGGGGCAATTAACAATGGGCACTAAGTGCCAGCCTTCGCAATGACGCTCACATCTCATGAATCCATTTCCTTTGCATTAGAATTTCTAGTATTTCTGGAGTGAACTCTGTCCTCTGGTTGAAATTTCCTGTCAAATGTCCTCTTTTATTTCTTCATGTTAACAATGTAAAACATGCACCAGAGATGTCCTGGACTGAAGTAATTATCCATCCTTGTATACAAATGTTTTGTCATTGTCATTACATCAGAAACACAGCAGCCAGTTCGATTACGCAAACTCCCACAAAGTACAGTGATTATAATTGTCAAAATTATGGCCCATATCAACTCAGTGATGGGCTTCCCTCCACTGGGAACACAGTTTCTTCATGTGTGACCTCTTGAGCATTAGTAGCAGTAGGAGTAGATGATTTTGCCCCATTGCATCTACCCTGCCATTCAGTAAAACCAGAGCTGATCTTTTACCTCAGTAATGCATCACGACTAACGACATCACCTTGATTGTCTTAATATTCAAGAATTCCCAGTGTGGGCCATTGGTACTGCCTCTCAAATGGCTTAAGCTATTAAGACCCTTGACCTCATTGAATGGTCTTTTGATCGTGTATCCCTATAACTGTCAGCTGTATCATCATTCTCAGAATCAGGTTTGTGTGCAATTTGTTGTTTTGTGGCAGCAGTACAGTGCAAGACATGAAAACAAAAATTACTATAAGTTACAAATCTGATGGTGGAGGGGAAGAAGCTGTTCTTGAATTGAGTGTGGGTCTTCAGGTTCCTATACCTCCTCCCGGATGGTAATAATGTGAAAAGGGCATTTCCCGGGTGGTGAGGGTCCTTAATGATGGACGCCACTTTCCTGAGGCACTGCATCTTGAAGATGCCCTCGATGGCGGGGCGGGTTGTGCTCCTGATGGACCTGGCTGAGTCTATAATCCTCACCTACAGTGAGAAATTACATTAACAAAAATGTCTAAATTCTCAAATTTCTCATTTCTCCTGGAATTGGGAAAGATAAAAATATGTTGTGTAATCTGCTAATACCCTTCTCTTTTAGATCATGGCATTTAAACCTTTTTTCTATCACTCTG
>JARFYF010000050.1:16934150-16947647 GCA_030265395.1 Rhina ancylostomus | reverse complement strand
ATCAGCCATGATCAAATGGTGAAGCAGAGTTGATTGGGCTGAATGGCATAATTCTTCTCCTATGTCTTATGGCCATCAAAGATGAATGCTTTGGACTTAAATGGGAAAGTTAAGTAATGATTCCTTGCAAAGCCAACAAACAGGCTTTGGAAGAACTCACTGGAAATTTTGAAGACTAATACCTACCGAATCCAAGCCTGATCATTTTGGCTCTGCACGAAGACAGGCTTTATGAATTTAATACATTACCATAATAGTTCCTGTATTTTTGGTGCCTGAGCAACAAACATTGGAAAACACAATCAGCTTGAACCACAAGGAATCATTCAATTGGTTTAAGGAGAATTCCTTGTAGGTGACCAGTTGTAAATCAGCGCTCTTCGTCCAAGTAGCCAGAAAAATCATCAATAAAACTCTTTGCTCTTCTAGGTGTGCACAAGTCTGCTATTTGCATCCACCGTTTGAATGACCAGGAACAGGAAAAGCCTCAAAGGCAAAGACAACTTGACAGAAGAGCCAGAAGGAGGAACCATAGGAGGGCACTTGCTGGCTGAGTGGACCGAGCCCCCCAAATCTTCTTGAAGCCACATTCTTAACCCCAAAGAAAAATGTAACCATGCATTAAGATCTTCAAAGATGCTGGCAATGTACTCACTTGTGCCTGGAGTGGTCTGCTTCTGCCAATGAAGGTCCTCATAACCCTGAACTTCTTAGCTCTGGTTAATTCCAGGTAGTGACTGTTGATAAATTCTACATTTTGCAGTTGGCAGCCCAACAGGATGACACAGATCTGTCTGCGCAAGGAAATATACATATTTCTTTGCTGAATAGAAATTAAGTGCCGCAGGCACATGGGTTTAGGGAGTGATAGACCACAGGTTCCACCTGAGTCCACAGCACTTCAAGAAACACCAAGGCTATAACTTCCTGAAAATGCAGGTGATGTTTGACCATCTGAACATACCAATGGTTGAACCACTTATCCAAGAAGCTCACAGGATGCCTTTGCTGTCAAGCAATTTGCTGCGTCTGTCATATTTCACCTACCACGTCAAGTAAACAGACTGCTCTCTCCTCTGTCCCCATTTACTCAGTCCAGTCCAGGTACCTGGTAAAATTGCAGATCACTATTATAGTCACAGCCAAGGGCCACCAGAAGCTCAGTGGAGGTTTCCATGGAATCCTCAAGAAAAGATTTTGCTGTTTGGTTCATATTAGAACACTCCTAATTTTTGGTATATGAGCTACATTTTACTCCAGGATTTGGCTGATTCAACACAAATGAGACACCTCACTGCCTGTAGACTCCACCTTGGATAGGTGGCAGTGATAGATTCAAAGGTAGCCCATCTTTCCCTTTGTTCACAGAAACACAGGGCTTAGCAAGGTTGAAGCTGGGCAGGAGGAAGACATCATGAATCTCAAATGACAAAGGCACAAGGAAGTGTTGCAGTGAAGGAAGGAGCCAAGTAAGAGAGGCACATTTACATCATTTGGATGTTATTTGGTGGAACAGATCATGGGCTGAGGATGATGTGGGATGGCAGATTGAGCATATCCTCAATGATCTCAGATCGAAGGGTGCTAACTGCCCTGTGGCAGCTGAGTCCATGACTGCAAGCAACTTCTCCAACACGCTGAGCCATAGGACAGGGAAGGCACCTCCCATTGCCTCCCAACACCCTCCACTCCCCTTTTTGCCACTGCCACCTATGGTTGAATTCGATCTTCTCTTCCAGGAGAGTGATGGAAGTGTGTATGTGACCGGTTCTATAGTGTGTGAATGAAATAATTACTTTTGTTGAATATCATGTGAGAGCAAATGTGTAGAAGGTCATTATGCATCAGTATAATCATCATCCATTTGATTCATAGGTCCTTCAGCTTGAAAGAAAGTGTCTTTGAACTGCACCAAACAATCTTTAAATCAAATGGATGGCGATTATTTTCACCAAGTCTACCAATGCATAATGACTTTCTATGCACATTTGGTTTATTTTTTTCCACTTAATTACACTGAGATTATTCAGGTTTAACTAATTGAAAGAAATTGCATATCTCTAATTTTTTCATCATTGGTAGAATGGTTCCACAAAAAAGAACACTGTGGCACTTGCAGTACAAGATATTCAGCTAATGCAGCTCATTTGTAAAAACGTATTTAATTTGTAACATTATGCACCTTTCATTTGGCTAATAATTTTCATTTGAAATCATGTACAACAATCAAAATATAGCCTTCTTTACAACCAATTTTTGAGGAAAATATAAATAATATCTTAAACCAAATCCAATTAGTGCATTCTTTTCAAGCAAGATATATATTTTGCGGCCAAAGCTTCAGTGACAAAAATCCTGACTTAATCCGGTCTTTATCCCCGTAATGTAATACATTTAATTTCACAGTTAAGGTTGCTGAGGTACTTGAGTAAATTTTGTTATATCTGCTAATGATTCAGCTTCATGTTAAATGGGGCAGGAGTTACACAATTATGGCAGCTGAAACATACCATTTAGTGTTTAATGACAAGGTTGTTCATGATAAATCATTCATATTTAACATTGTCTAACTTCCTGCATCCACACATCGAAAACTGCAGTGTTTGCTGCAAAATCACAAGCTACACTTTGTGAAATGATGAACCTGTCAGTGAAGGTCAGTGCAAACTGGATCCAGCATATCAGCTCATCAAATTGGAAAAACTAGTTGATAGAACAAGGTGTTAAAGGATCCATCACATTTAGAAGACATTTTATTTCCAGGATTTGTATTCAAATCCAATGTAAACTTGTGAGATAATTTTTTTTCTTCCATTTGGTCCCTGGCAGAAACCAGTGTGACTTTTTTTTTGTTGCTTGGCAATTTTACTCAAAGACTACAAGCTGGTTGGTATGAAATTAAAATGCCACATGAGCACATTAGGTAGTGAGCTTCTAAGGCTGAGACACATTCATGCAGCAAAATAGAGGGAACTTTATATTGTGGCTGGCTGTGTTATACCATCTCAGATAGGACAATGAGTTAGAAGCCAGACTACTTCCAGCTCTCTTGGCTGGAGATAGTATATCAGGCACAGAGACCAAGACGGAAATAAACTGTGAGTTAAATGTTATCCACCTTTAATTACACATTCATAATTGGGAACTCCCCAGATATTCATTCTGTGATTACACCTGCTTTCCTGAAGATGGTAGTCATAGAATGAATCCTTCAAACACACCATGAGTTGGCAGACCATCTGACTTCTTACAATCCTTAGTTCTCAGTTGCTGGTATTGGGTTGATTAGGAATTCCTCCAACTTACAATACCCACACACAACCGAGGCATTTTTAGCCAACAGTTCCGTGGTGACCAAGTTTAATTTTCAATGCAGGATTTGCCTAATACTGCTCTATCCGTTGCAAATATGTTTGTTAAAATACCCAAAGGTACTTGAATTAAGCAAATTCTTGGATGCAACTTCAAAATGTAATTGCTAAACTATCAGATATACTCTTCAACAAAAGTGACTTAGACATTTGGATACATTTTGTATTGGCTTTATTAATGTCTGAAAATGTTAGCGAACTAGCTAATACCATGGATAAGCTTAAAGGCTGCCCTTGAATTTAACCTTTATGCAAATACTGTGCTGAAGAATGAACAAGGAAGATTACAAAATAGCAAAAAATTCCAACAAATATAATAGCACATGGCTTGAAATAATGACATTTCCAAATAATTGCCACAGATATCAATGTCCTGAACAAGAAGCTTGCTTTCATTCTTTCAGTTTTTCATCTTTGCACTTGGTAAGTGTAACAAGCAGATTTAGTCAAGTATAATTGCATTAAATAAAAGATCAAGCTGCCTTCACACAATCTCTTCTTACTTTCAGGAGGATTTTCTTGACAGCCCAATTGCCACATTTTCACTTGTTACATTTTCTCTCTGTAAGAACACACAGCAGTGCAACTTAATTTGTCATCCACAGAGGACTGGCGAGACTGCCCACTTACTTAGGTCATTTGGTAAAGCACATTTCCACATAGTTTTTCAAGATGTACTGTTTTCGTGAAAAGTCTTTTTTAAACATAGCCATGCTGATTTTAATTGAGAAAAAAAAGTCAAGCAAATATCCAGTAATTTCATCAACAATAATTGGATATGTAATGGTATAATGAAGTAACCAACTTCAAAATGCAGCAAGTTATTACGAGCACCTTATATTATCACAATGATAATTATTTCTGCCATTTGCATCTTTGGCACCAAAGGCAGTGCTTGTTATTTGGAATAATAAATACATGAATTATTCCAGAAAATGCACTTTTAGGTTGATGCAAAGCTCAAAACATGACTGCTTTGGTTTTGAGACTATTTCCTCAGTTCTCCACCGTTCCAAAAACACAGATCAATATTACTAACCTGTTAATTTCTAACCAATAAATCAGAAAACAATCACTACTTATATCACTGAAATCTACCACTATTAGAAAGCCAACCAAGATTATATACAATATAAAGTGCAATAGTCAAACATTTTCACTCTTGATTATTGGCAAAAGTAGTTTATTTTTGGTTAGTGTTTCACAAGATGGATAATGTGGCTGATGTAAGAGATCAAAAAGAGAAAATGGAAACTGGCATTGAAGTGGATTAATGTGAGAGAGAAAAATAGTGAGATTTTTAATCAAGACACTGAAATCAATAGATTTGAACATGTGTACTGTTTTGTTGAAAGTGTTTAAATGAGTCAAAGTTTATCAGTTTTTTGTTTATGTCAAACCTTTCCTTGCTATTTTATAAACTTTCATGTTTTATTTCAGAGAGAAGAAAATTACATGCACTATTAAAATGTTACACTAGTAAATGATTTAAAAAATAAAAATGAAAACACTTAAAATGAAGAACATTAAAACAATTAAAGCCAGCTCAATTAAATTAAAAATCATAATATATCTGAAAATTACCTTTGACCTTTGCTGTGATTCCACTCCACTGAAACATTGCTGATCCTGTATCAGGTCTGTCCTGGCACAGATTCAATGGGCATACTTCCCAGAAACAATGGCACTTTGCCACTGAGCTCCATGAGTGCCCACCACTGGAACACGATTGAAAGATCATTCATACAGTCATACAGCACAAAAATAGGCCCTTTGGTGCACAATGACCACACCAAGTACCCATCTCTAACAATCCCATTTACCAGCACTTGATCTATTGCATCTAATACCTTGGTGATCGTGCTTATCCAGATACTTTTTATTTATGAGAATACCTGCCTCCACACCTTCTCGAGCAGTGTGTTCGAGATTGCAAGCACCACTGGATGATAAAATAATTCCTCAGATCCCCTCTAACTCATCACCTTAAACATACACTCTTTAGCTTTAAGTGTCTCCATTATGGTGGAAAGTTTCTTTCTATTCACTCTGACCATGTCCCTCATAATTTTTACACCTCCATCGGGTCCCACCTCAGCCTCCTCTGCTCCAAAGGAAACAAACCCAGGATATCCTGAATTTCCTCATAAATGAACCATTCCAACATGCTGGTAAATGTCCTCTGCACCCTCTTCAGTGCATTCATGTCCTTCCTATGAGTATGGCTGTGGCCGAACCAAAGTATTTTCAAGTTGTAACATGACCTCCATGCTCTTATATTCCAGTGCCCGGCTGATGAAAGCCAGCACTCCATATACCAGCCTAACTGTACTGCCACTTTTAGGGATCTATGGACTTGTACACCAAGGTCCCCCTGATCCTCAATACTCCCTTGGGCCCAAATATTCATGGTGTACATCCTAAACATATTAGAACTTCCAACTGGGGTTATATTCCATTGTAATTGCTCTGCCTGAGTGCATTCAAATACACTTATACAGAAATGCCGAACTTCCTGATAAATACAGTGGTAAATGCTGGCAATTTCATACAAAATTGTGGGCATTTTTCCAGGAAACTTCAAGCCAATAATGTAATAATCTACCTTCGTAGAATAATATCATCTATTTACTCTGTAAAATATCAAATTGCTGAATTCCTTTGAAGACAACTTCTTCAAAGAAGATCAGTTAAGGAACTGAGGTGTTTGAATATCCTATTCCACCATATGTTTTGATGTATTTTGTTTATTTTTTTGGTTTGTTACTTTGATTGATTTGTTTTGGGTAACAGTTTACATCTTATTCAGAATTCACCAGAAGAAATGAGTATATTTTATGCACAGAGGGTGAGGATTACTTTTGGTGAATGCAGAATTACAGACTGTTTTCAGTCTGCTTTCAACAGAATAAATTCAACTGAAATGATTTTTTTTTGTTATGTTAGATCCTTTCCATTGCTGAATATCAGACCTATATCTTTTTTTATTTTTTCCATCCAGCTGAATAGGGAGATAGGAATTATGTTTAAATGTCACAATTAATGGAAAAGTAATCAGTGGAGACTGTCATCACATACCATAAAAATTACACAAATAATAGATTTCCACTCATCTCAGTTATTGGCAGATGAATTGATTTTGCCTGAATCTATCATACTGTATTTTACAATCAACAACAATGGGAATGAGTCGTGAATCGCACTTATGGCTCTGCACAGATTCCTAGCAGTATTTGTCTGGCAAAATCTCATTACCTGAAGTCTGAAACAACACAGTAGCCTCTGCAGAGGATCAGGAACCACATGAGCAGGAAAAGCAGCGATGCATGGCTTTAACCATTCAGGTGGAAAAATCCTTACTGAGGCATGCAATCTCAGCCAAAAAGTCTGCATTGTACCTAATTCAGTGTAACATCATAAAAACAGGAAAATATAGGGAAAGAGAATGGGATTGAGAAAGAGATAAGAAAGATATAAAGAAAACTTAAATCATGCTTCAATTATATTTTTTAGAATCTCCAACAATAATTAAAACATAAAGGAATAAATTTCAACACTTGTAAATGCAAACTTTCAGTGCTAGTGAGGTTGCTTGGCAGTAATCAAGACTTGCACCTGAATGGGCCAATGCTAACTCCTTCTGGCATACTTAATAAGTAATTGCTGCAAACCACAACCTTCTCATGACTAAACACTGAAGTTGTCAGGAAGGCATTGATGTAGGAAAACCTGTGTAGAAACAAGTCAACCTTGATATCAGTGTTAAGTTCTCCACATGCACATACCAGAAACACTGGCATCCCCACCGCAATTTCTTACCGCAGATATGGGCTGATGTGTTGCCAGCATCAGAGGTCAATAGAAAGAGCCAAAGAGGAGAGGGAAGTTTACAACATGTGAAATTTTGAGAAATGGGTCGTTCTTGTAGGAAGTAAGAAATATTGATGTTAGTGTTAGTCCACAGGCTTCCACTCTTTCTGTATAATGTTTTCTTGTGTCAACAGGGGATTCCTAGTACTGGTAAAGCTCTCCTAAACTTGACTTTGTGAGAATAGCGGATTCTGCAATATTGGACCTCTACTTCAATTTTTTTGATCTGGGTCATTGATGCCCCATTTACCCCCTCCCATACTGACTCCCTCTTTTCCCATATGTGGTCTGGGAAGGAGAGAGAGAGAAAGAGGTGGCCCTGAAGGCAGTGGTGCCAGCGTGAAGGAGAAGCACATGGAAGTATTGGACACCTCAGCTCAAGTCAGAGGTCAGTAACCATCAGAGTGGGAAAATGGTGGGCATAATGAACTGCCTGCAAAACTTTCAGGAAGTCAGCCTGCCCCACAAGTGAGGGACAGTCAGTGGGCCAGTGAAAGCTGCTCTGGAGATTTCACCAGTCTGTGTTTAGAGGCCATATCTCCCCAGCCTGTGTGTGAGAGGGGGCAAAGCAGCTGCACCCCTTTCTCTACCCAGTGCATTGGAGCCAAGGGCTGCTCACTCTGTGTGAGGTTGTTAATGAAGAGTTCTGGCTAACCACTGAGAAAAAGTCACTGTTGGTTGTCATGAGAAGCCACAAGATAACTCCATTATTAACAAGTATAAAATATTTACTGTATATGTTAAAGTGTTTGTGGTTTAAAACATTTTAACCCCTAGAATTAAGTATGGACACTGCATTTTGCAAACTACCACTACCATAAACGATCACTTTCCTTCACTTTTGTCTGTCTTGAACTCAATTCAGCTGCAGTTTGTTTTGTATTCATCCTGCAATTTAGATGTACTGGATATTTAAAAGTCTGAAGAAGAGTAGTCAGTCATCAGATGCTAAAATATGGATAAGATGCTTTGTATATGCAAACTGGGAATTTTTTGTTTTCCAGAACCTTGCCAAAATTGATCCACTGGTGTATCAACTAACCACATGAACTATTATGTTCAGGATAGCCAAGAGCCCATAAAAATTAAAACAAATACTTACTTGAATGTAGGGCCAGAAAGTCAGGAAATAATATATATCTGTGCTTATGTTTGAAATCCAGTGAAATCTCACATGAGTTGAAAACAAAGAGGCTTATTATTGTCCCTTTATAGGACCTGGGCACCATTGGCAAAGTCAGCATTCATTCACTGAATCATTCATCATTGGTAATCCGTTGACTTGAGAATGATCTCTCTCATGGTTCATAGATGATCCAAGGGCAATTCAGTCATCTGCTCCTTGACCTGTGGAACTGTGTCGAAATTGCAGTTGTTTCCATGTGGAATAGTTGTCCATTAGCCAGTTCCTTCTCCTTTCCCTTTCCTTCTGCACTTTTCTGTTTTTTCTGTTTTGAATTCTTTGAAACAGGCTTCCATTTGATTGTGATTTTGGCACCCTTAACATCAGTTGGTGCTCTGCTCTTCCTACATTACGTTGTCTGCATCTGTTTTCTTGAGATGTGTCTTCAGTTTGTTTTTGCAGCATATCTTTCATTGCTGAAAGATCTTTGGCTATGATTGGCTAGGAGCATAACATTTCTTTTGGAGTCACCAATGCGGAGTGCCCAATCCAGGAGTGTCATTGGCTGACTATCATTGGTTCAGTGCTGCTAACACTGGGCTTTGGTGAGACCACAAACATTAGTCTCCTCAACTAAAGCAAAAAGCTGCACATCCAGAATAAATTGAGTTGGATTCCTAGATCTTGGTGTCAATCAGTGAAGACACAAACAAAGTTCCCCAAAGGAGGCACTAATGCACCATATCCATGGACAGAAATGGAGAGGTAAGGACTGAGATATTGTTTTAAGGTCACTCAACCAGAGGAAATAAGATTAGAGGAGTTGTGGCTCAGGAAATAGCTGAAGTAAATGAATAAGTGACTGCACTTCGAAAGGACTTTCGAAAGGCACAGGAACGTAAGAGGTCCTACATAAAAGCAAGCTCATCACATGAGATTTGTTGCACAACATTTTTCCCTTTCTGTGCTACTGTTTCTTGTTTGAACATAGAACAGCACAGCATGGGCCCTTTGGCCCAGGATGTTGTGCCGACCTATATAAACCTACTCCATGATCAACCTAACCCTTCCCTCCGACACAGCCCATAACCCTCCATTTTTCTTACATCCATGTGCCTATCTAAGAGTCTTTTAAATTTCCCTGTTGTATCAGCTTCTACCACCACCCCTGGCAGTGCGTTCCAAGCATCCACCACTCTCTGTGTAAAACACATACCTCTGACATCTGCCCTAAACTTTCCTCCTCTGACCTTAAACTGATGTCCTCTGGTATTGGCTGTTGCTGCCCTGGGGAAAATGTACTGACTGTCCACTCTATCTATGCCCCTCATAATCACATACACCTCAATCAAGCTGCCTCTCATCCTGCGTCACTCCAAAAAGGAAAGCCCTAGCTTGCTCAACCTTTCCTATTAAGACATGTTCTCTAATCCAGGCAGCATTCTCATAAATCTCCTCTGCACACTCTCTAAAGCTTCCACATCCTTCCTATAATGATGTGACCAGAACTGAACACAATACTCTAAGTGTGGTCTAACCAGAGGTTTATAGAACTGCAACATGACTTCACGGCTCTTGAATTCAATTCCCTGACTAATGAATGGCAGCACGCCATACATCTTCTTAACTTAACCCTACTAACTTGCACAGCAACTTTGAGGGATCTATGGACTTGGACCCCAAGATCCCTCTGTTCCTCCACACTGCTAGGAATCCTGCCATTAATCTTGTACTCTGCCTTCAAGTTCAATCTTCTAAAGTGTAAAGCTTCAAAGAATAGGGATCCAGAATAGATCCCTGTGGAACACCACTAGTCACTGACCTCCAGGCAGAATATTCTCCATCCACTACCACCCTCTGCCTTCTGTGGGCAAGCCAGTTCTGAATCCATGCAGCCAAGGTTTTATGGATCCCATGCCTCATGACTTTCTGGATGAGCCTATCATGAGGAACCTTGTCAAACCCCTTGTTAAAATCCATATACACAACATCCACTGCTCTACTTTCATCAATTTGTTTCGTGACCTACCCCTCACAAAGCCATGCTGACTATCCCTAATAAGACTATACTTCTCTAAATGCCCATTAATCCTGTCCCTAAGAATCCTCTCCAGTAGTTTGCCAACCACTGCCGTAAGACTCACTGATCTATAATTCCCAGGATTTTCCCTATTACCTTTCTTGAACAACGGAACAATATTTGCCATCCTCCAATCCTCTGGTACCAGGCTTGCAAAGCTGACTAGCTAGATGTGGTGGTGTTCACATGGTAGCTTCTGTGGGTGCATGTGACTTAGTGTTAGAGGGTGGAGATAAGAATTCCATTGTCTTGTGTCTGCCAAACAGAATGGTAGTTTTCTTAGCCTTTGGAAATGAGCCTTGAGTAGTACTGCAAGAGTCCAGATATATTACACGGCTTTTCTTTCAGCTGATACCTCCCAAACTGATGAAGAGAGTATCATGGGACTACAACAGAACATATAGAACCAGTGACCACAATGTCACACCAATTGTCATGTGTATTGAAACATTTTAAGAGGGTAAATGGGAAGATATTATGCATAGTTGATCTCTCATAGTATTGTAAATGTCCCAGTGACCTCATAGGTTAAAAACTGCTGCTAACTGAGAACAAAGGCTTAGTCACTCATCCTTGCTGAGATAGTGCTTTCAACTGGCCGTAGTTAAAAATGAGAGCTTCTGAGCCAGAGTGGGAAGTAATTTTGTATTTTTTCTCCGGATCATTATACATTGACCTTATAAAGCGAGTACATATGAATGTCTAGTAAAAATGTTACTGGGCTCAGTCACCTTGGACTCCAGTCAAAGAGCTTGCTAACACCTCTCCTGGGAATACAGATGAAAAATTATTGTCTACGTGGCACTGGGGTGTCTATACTATGTGCACTCCAGTGAGAATGTGCACCATCAGGATACCAGCAAAATGGAGAAAATTGTTTGATTATGGTTGTTGTACATTTAAAACTTGGTGTGTTATAAACACTGAAAAATTAATTCACGGAGCTTTGGTATATATTGCACACTTAATTCTGGCATACACAAGTAGGATTTTGGTAAACCATTTAAATTTATTAGTTTCTTTTAATCCAAACCCTACATGCTGTGTATGGTTACTATTAATGGTTGTGATCATCTGCTCTTGTACACTATCTTGGAGGTATATTAAGGTCATTAATTCATGAAAGCAAAGCTTACCCTACAGTATTAATTTATTGAGATTGTTGGATGACATTGGAGTCACAGGTATAATGTGACAGCAGCAACCAGACAGCTTGAATTCCTTTTTACATTAGGAGAGATTACATTTACTTCAGATCATGTTTGTCCTGTTCATTTGTTGGCTGTTATTGGATTACCAGACTGATACACGTGTTGTAATTTTCCTTCAGGCAGAAAGCAACCATGATTTGAACCAGACTGTTTACTTCAGTCTGGTCTGAATCTCATTGATTTGCAGCCAGATTTAAAGAAGCACACTGAAGACAAGAATCTTTTTCTCACACCAAAATTTGAAATGGAGAATTAATGACGGTCTCACATGGGATATGATTTACATTTTGTGATTGACCTGACCTGATAATTCATAAGCCATTGTTGTTTGCATGTTGTATGTGGAAACTAATCTGCAACCCCTATCCTCATCACATATTCTGTTTCAAAATAAATAAATTAACAATTTTTAAAAGATATGAAGTATTTTGATGCATAGGATTATGTCCATAATGATATTAAACCAGTTACTATATAATCCTACCTGTCTATATAACAGTCCTTTGATTAAATCCTTTTCATATCTGACAGAGATGGCCAAACCACAGATCAGTAAACATGGACGTAATCAAACAGCTGTAAATTCAGAAATGGTGAAGCTTTAATGCAAATGGTGTTTTGTTAATAACTAGAATTCATTTCTCTCCACTTTATTTGTATGTGGTGGGGCTTTCAAAAATCACAGTGAAAATATGAAAGCTACTGCCATTATCCTTACCCTAGAACAAATCTTAGAACCAAAAGGAAACAAGGGGAACAATATTTTTTTCACAATTAGGTCTGAGTTATATCTGGCTGGAGGTTTAAACCACAGATGGTTGTATCTTAACAGTTTTAGAACCATAGAATCATACACCATGGAAACAGACAATTCAGCCCAACTTGTCCACACTGACCACTGGGCTCCCTTCCATATTAATCCAATCTCCCAGCACTTGGTCCATAGCCTTCAATGTGAAAGCTATTCAAGTGCTTCTCTGGACATTTCTTAATTGCTGTCAGTGACCCAGCTTCAACTCTCTCAGGAGATGCATTCCAGGTACCAACCACTCTCTGGGTGAAGAAGGTTCCCTATCAAATCCCCTCTAAATCTTGTAGTGCTAGCTGGAGGTCTGATCAAGATTTTATAAGGTTGGAGCATAACATCCCTACTGCTGTATTCAGTGCCCTGACTAATGAAGGCTAGTATCCCATATACCTTCCTAACCAAGTTATCCATCTGTGTTACTATCTTCAATGATCTATCAATTTGTACTCCAAGGTCCCTCTCTTCCTCAAGACTTTTTATGAATCTCCTATTCATGATGTACGTCCCAGCCTCATTAGTACACCCAAAATAAATCAACTCACATTTGTCTGGATTAAACTCTATCTGCCATTTTTTATCCCATTTCACCAACCCATTGATATCTCTCTATAGCCTAAGACTGTAGGTTTGTTGACAACTGCATCAACAACTCTGCTAATTTTCATGTCATCCACAAACCTACTGTTTATGCCTTCCACATCCAAGTCATTCATGTACATTAAAAATAGCAAGTGTCCCAGCACCGATTCCTGTGAGATACCACCAGTCACAAGCATCCAATCACAAAAACAACCTCGTACCAATCCCTTCCGCCTCCTATTGCCAAGCTAATTTTGGATTCAGTTTGCCAACTTACCCTGGATCCCATAGGCTCTAATGTTTTGAATCAGTAGCCCATGTAGGACCTTGTCAAAGGCCTTACTAAAGTCCATGTAAATCATATCTACTGCCCTGCCCTAATTGATACAATTTGTTACTTCTTCAAAGAATTCAATCAAATTGGTCAGACAGGATCTGCCTTTGACAAAGCCATG
>JARFYF010000050.1:16779936-16791033 GCA_030265395.1 Rhina ancylostomus | reverse complement strand
TCTTCTTCATTAGCAGTTTGCATGGGTCTTTTGAAGAGATTTGGTATGTCACCAATTTCTATACATGTACGGTGGGGAGCATTCTGACTGGTTGCATCACCACCTTGTATGGAGGCTCCAAAGCACAGGATTGCAAGAGACTGCAGAGGATTGTAGACTCAGACAGCTCCAGCACAGACATAACCCTTCCCACCATCAAGGGTATCTTCAACAGGTGGTACCTCAAGAAGGCAGCATTCATCATTATGGACCCTCACCACCCAGGACATGCCCTCTTCTCATTTCTACCATCGGGGAGGAGGTACAGGAGCCTGAAGACTCACATTTCAGGAACAGCTTCTTCCCCTCCACCATTAGATTTCTGAATGGTCCGTGAGCACTACCTTGCTATTCCTCTTTTGCACGATTTATTTGTTTTTGTAACTTATAATTTTTTTTATGTCTTCCACTGCAATGCTGCCACAAAACAACAAATTTCAATAATAATAAACCCAATTCTGATTCTGTTCACCCCCAAGCATTTATTCTGTCACAGTCTAGGCGGTTTGTTCTCTTCCTTTTCTTCATAAAGTCATAAAATTCATAAATTATTTACATAGTAGGGAGTTATTTGCAAGGCAGCATATTTAAGAAACTTTGCATGCTGAGATTTTAAGCAGGCAGACTGACTTGCCTCAACTGTGACAATATTACATCGCTGCAAAACAGGCACACTATATGATTCTCCTTTTAAATCGCTTCATAGTGTAAACACACACATGAATACAGAGAAAACAGCATGTCCATGCTTTAAGACAAGCTTCCAAAAATATGGCAATAATGCAGCCACACTGAGGTACAAGTAATATTTAGTGAGCAACAGCTACAAATCTAGTCAAGTAATCAGTTTTTAAGAGTCTTCATGATCTCCTGACAGATTTTTGGTGTTAAATCAATGTTTGCAGACGTGAATTTTGATAGGCCACTTGGTCCCTCAAATCTGTTACATCACTTAAGATCATGGCTGATCTTGTTATAATTTCATAATTGGGCCAAGAACACAAACACATTTCTTTTTCAAAAAAAAACCTGCATTCCTTCTAATTAGAATCATTCAGATGTTTTAATTCTAATTATTGAATTCAACTCTCGAAGCAAAATTTCACTGAAGATTCAAGCATGTCCCCTTCATCAATAGTTGTGGAGAAGCACATAGATGATGGTGAAGAGCAACAGAGTGGCAGGGCAATTAATGCTGCTGCCTCAGTTCCAGGGACCCAAGTTTGATCCTGACCTCAAGCGCTGGCTTTTGGGAGCTTGCACATTTTCACAATAACTGTATGGATTTCTTCCAGATACTCTGGTTTCCTCCACATCCAAAGGTGGGCTGGTAGATCATTGGTGACTGCAAATTACCTCTTACTGTGGGCAAGTGGCAAAGAAAAAAAATCAAAGGGGAGTTGTGAAAAAGAGATTACAGAGCAACAAGGAAACTAAGAGTCAGAAATAAGACTGATGGAATTGCTTTGAGAGCCAGTATGGACTGGATAGGCCAAATGGTCTCCTTTTGTGCCACAGTAAGTGTTTCATCAGGAAGTTGGCCAAGTGTCATTTCCTGCCAAGCTTCTAGTATTCAGAGCAACATTTGCTTCTTAGCTTGCTTAATAGTCCTAATGCCTCTCAGCTGCACCAGCTGAAGCTGGATGGTAAGAAAAGCCAGGAGCATATCTGAAAGCAATCTTTTTCATGACATTTGCACCCAGAATAGATCAGCAAGTCACTTTCAGTTTAAGAAGCTGTGACCAGGCAAGTGGCATAGGAATTGGCACTGAAATTCCAGCTGTTTGCCATCTATATCATTGGCTTGAATGAGCAGATCAAGCGTGATATATCCAAGTTTGCTGATAATAGAGAAAAAAAATAGGTGCAGTAATAAGTGGGTGCTGAGGAAGATGCACAGTGGCTTCAAGGGCTATGGAATGGCTAAGTGCAAGGACATGGCAGAAAGAATGTAATCCAGAAAAATGTGGAGCCATTTACCTTGGTAGAAACATAGAAAGACAGAGCACTTTGTTTAAAATAGTGAGAAATTCGAAGTAGTAGTGTACAGAGGGATCTGGGTATTCTTGTACATAAATAATTGAAGGTGAAGGCAGCAAATGGTATCTTGGCCTTGAATGTTGAAGGATTGGAGTATACTGCTGGAGCTAACTTGCTACAACTAAAAACTGTTGAAATATAGTGCAAAGGTCTGGTCTCTTTACCCAAGGAAAAAATGTATATATTTGACAGATATGTTGGTGATGGAGTGCAGTGAATATTTACCAAATTGATTCCTGGGATTGCAGGTTTTTATATGAGGAATGTTATTTAAATATACAAAATTCTGAAGGGACTCACCTGGGATGTTTAGTGTCTCAAAATAAAAGCTCAGCCAATCAAGACAGATGATAATAAAATTCCTCACTCAGAGCACAATGAATCTTTGGAATTTTCTACCCAAGATAGCTGTGGAGGCTCCGTTGCTGAGTATACTGAAGTCAGAGACTAAAATCAAAGTTCTGCCAAAGGATTCAAGTTAGCATGGGAAAGTGGTGTGGAAGTAAAAATGACACATGATTCTACTGAACAGTAGAGTAGGTAGAATAATGGTTGAGTCTTCCTCCTATTACAACAAGACTGAAAGCCAATGAGCTGTTCCAGTGATGGAATCCATGCGTCTCACCTTTAAGTGACTATCCACCAGCACCAGGAAACTGTCTCTCCCTTTGTAGCAAAATTCTACGTGTACTCTGAAAAGGTCTTGCAAGCCACATCAATGACTACTGAAAGGCCTTTTTAGTATTGCTCATCTTAGCCTTGGCTCTGCAGGCTGTTAAAAGTGGCTGTTCTAAACCGATGGGCCTAAGGTGCTTTGGCCATTGCAGTGATAGCACTTGACTGAATTGATCATAAACTCAGTCATGCAAACCTAGGCTCCTGACAAAGCCAGTCAGGGCAACATGTTGTCACACTTATTCTACACTAACACAGCTAAACTTGGTGCACTTTGTGGTTTGGTGACATGTCTAAAACACTGTCCCATGCCACAGTGTAGCGAAACAGTATTCTTTGCCACAACATTGCAGCATACTCTTCCCAATACACAGAGGCCTTCAGCAATTAAGACATCATACAAGTGGTCATCAGGAAACACAGAAGGGGGTTAAAAAAACAATTTGGGTGCTATAAACTCAGCTGAGTAACTTGCCAAGTGAAAGCCAATTCCTTCAACAATTCCAAAGAAATATCACCATCCTTGTGGCAATTTATCATGTCTTCACATATACACATCCACGCACTAAAACAGTTTACATATTGGAACCTCATCTGCACCAAAACAAAAACAGAGGATGCCAGAAGCACTCAGCAGACCAAGCAGCATCAGTGGGGAAAGAATGAGTCATCATTTCAGGTCAAGGAACATTAAAAAGTGAGAAAACAAGCATGCTTTATGTTGCAGAGGCCAAGATAGAGAGAACAGTGGAAAATGTCCTTGGCTGGGTGTAGACCAAAGATGTCAGGGTAGCAGTCACTCACTTTAACACCCACCAGTTGGGACAAAATGATAGAGATAAATAAACATGAATTGAAACAAAAAGATACAGCCACAGTTGCTAAAAAAAACTTACAGAAATTGTTACACTCAACATTAAGGCACAAGGGTTCTAACACTCCTAATCATAAAATGGAAGGACTGCTCCTCAAGTTTACATTAGGCATCAATGGAGATCAGAATCAGGTTTATCATCACCAACATACGTCATGAAGTTTGTTGTTTTGTGGCAGCAGTACAATGCAAGACACAAAAGTTGCTCTAAGTTACCCAAATAAAGAAATAAACAAAAACAAATAAAATGAATACATAGGTGGAAAAGAGGAATAATGAGGCAGAGTTCATGAACCATTCAGAAATCTGATGGCGGAGGGGATGAAGCTGCTCCTGAAAAATTGAGTATGGGTTTTCAGGCTCCTGTACTTCCTCCCTGAAGGTAGTAATGAAAAGTTGACATGTCCCAGATGGTGGAGGTCCTTAATGATGATGCCTCCTTCTTGAGGCACTGCCTCTTGAAGATGTCCGATGGTGAGGAGGGTTGGTAGACCCTGGCTGAGTCTACAACCCTCTGTCACCCCTTGCGATCCTGCACATTGGAACCTCCATGAAACCAGTCAGAATGCTCTCCACCACACATCTATAGAAATTTGTAGAAGTTTTTGGTGATGTACCAAATCTTCAAGCTCCTAACAAAGGAGAGCTCCTAACACTGGTACACCTTCTTCATGATTGCATCAACATGTTGGGCCCAGGATAGCTCCTCAGAGATGTCAATGACCAGGAGCTTGAAGCACCTCACCCTTTCCACTGCTAACCCCTCAATGAGAACTGGGGTGTTTTCTCCTGACTTCCCTTTCCCAAAGTCCATAATCAATTCCTTGGTCTTGAGGTCGAGGGAGTGGTTGTTATTGCAACACCGCACAACCAGCAGATCTAGCTCAGATCTGGGTGAGAGTGAAATGGAGAATTAAAACAATATTTATAGACTGTGGGAATGTCATATTGCTGACTAGAGACACACATACAGGATTTGCTAGACCAATCAGGGCTACAGTACAGACACACACAGTGACCAGGAGAATAGCATGTCCATGCTTGAAGACACTGCTATCAACAAATGTACTGTATAAATACAATGTATATATTGTAATGTCACTTAAACCTCAACTTCTCAATGCTTAGAACTGGATGCTACAGTTTGACCTTCTGAGAAAAGGGAGAGGGGACTGGGATATGGATTGAGGAAGCAGGTGAAAAATTAATCCAAACTTCAGCATACTAAAAAAGGCTGGATTGCGGAAACTGAATGTAGGAAGGCAAATCTGAACTTGATGTAACAAGAGAGAAAAATTCAGGACCAGTAACAGGAAAAATAAAGTTCTCAGACATGAAGCTTTAGCTTGTGTCGTGACCTGGTACTTAAGAGAATGAGTTGGAAGATATTCCTCAGATAGGAGCAATTTTAGTGAAGATCTGGTTTTGTATAGAGATGGACTCTTGAAGAGGAAGCAAGTCTAACAGAATAAATAGAATCATTTAAAAGTGGAAATAGGAATGAAAAAGAAAGCAGTATTTACAAGGTGCCAAATGACCTTGCAAGCAACACAAAGGAATTCTCCTTTGAACTACTGAAAATAATTCATTCTTCCAATCAATGTGAAAGAACATGAAGTACGTGTGTACTGATATCATGTAATCTGATGAAAGATAATCAATGCACACAAATAACTCATCAAGAGGGAAACTGAGTAAGACAGAACTAGAAGCCAAATGACTTACAAATTCACAAAGTTAAAGACAGGGTAAGAGCTGTGACATGGACTAGAGTTACGACAAAAATGTGCACTACTTGGGCGAGAGCATTACACCAGTACCCTGTCTATCGCCACTCCTCAGAATGCTGATTCTTTACATTACTCTTGGTCCTCCAGTCCCAACGTTAATCAGTACATACCCCACCAAAATTAGGAAAGGGCATCTACTCAGGCTTTCTGCCGTATTCTGCTGCATCGGGAATCTGGAACAAACACCTACTCCTGCAGCAATAAAACAGTGATCTCATCATCCCATGGCTTGGTGTGGAGTTTAACACTAAGGTAATGTGGAATGGCTGCCTGTAGCCTGGCTGACACAATAAGTGTATTACATTGCTGGGACTGAGAACTTGCCTCACATGTTGACAATCAATCCTGATCCTGCAGTCTCATCTCATGTTGGATGTGAAGGGAGTAGTTATCTCCCCCTCTATGTTTGGCCACACAGCTCCCCCCCACCCTAGGGGTTTCTCTTGGGTAACTAGCCCAAACTGTGGCCTCAGACCATCTGACCCAGACACAGTCTCTTAACACATGGAGCAGCCACTGACAGTCTCCAGCAAAGGCAAACACTCACCACACCAGCCAGGGTGCAGCCCTAGTCCCAGCATCTGCCATAATGACTATTGTCAGCACCAATTCCATCAAGCTCCAGTCCCTGGAAATACATCCCAAGCAATAAGGGAGTAGTATATCAGAATGCACAGACGTTGACTCTAAACTGATAAAAAAAATAGGAAGATATATAAATAATTAAAAATAATCCCAGTGCATGAAAAGTTTCAAAATCCACATCTCTGGTTTTTATTTTTCAAAACATTCAAAGCTTCCAGACTTACAAAAATTGGTTAAATTGATCACAATGTTCATTTAAAATAAAGTGTTGCAATTCTTCAAAGACAGATCATAACACATCTTAAAAATCCATATTTTATCTGAAAATGAAGCACAAGTAATATAGCTACTGGGTTTATGAAAAATTATAATTTAAATAAATGCATTAATATTTTTGCTCTCATACTTCTGGTCTCTATAGGCTAAATTATGCAATTAATAGAGTTCAGGCAAGAAAGTCAACTTTCAAACCAGGCCTTAAGAAAGAACCCAGAAGGGATACAAGAGAGGAATATTAAAAATTTATTTCCTAATTTCATTGAAAAATAATGACCTCAAAACAAAATTGCTATTGCACCATTTTAGATTCTCAGTGCATGAAAAGCACTGAGAATCTAAACAAGTGTATTATGAGTTAAACACTTAGGAGACAATGGACTGAACCTGTGTTACAAGTTTCTATCATTCTATTAAAATGCTGGATAGGTTCTGGGAGAAAAAGGGGAGGAGTGGGACTAACTGGATTACTCATCAAAAGAACTGAGAGCCTCAAAGGGATGAACATCTTTATAACCATGGTTCAATGGCTCTGTGAACCATGTTTGAAATAGAGTCACTTGTGTTTTTCAGAATGAAGCAACAGCAAAATATTTGCAAGTACAAATCTACAGACAACCATCTTATGAGAGAAAAACCATTAAGCAATATTAAAGATTCTGCTTTTCCCATTAGACTGAATGAAGTACATTTCAGATATCACTGAAAAGAGCTGATTGGCAGCATCAGCTCATTATACATGTTGCATTAGCAAATCTTTAAATATGTATTATTTTTTTCCCCTAAGTTGTTCTATCAGTGGGGTTCATGAGCATACTGATTGATCACAGACTATAATTTATTCATTTTTGGGATCAAAAAGGAAAGCATTTATTGCCAGTCTCCGATTGCCCATCTTGAGAAGGTGGTGGCAGGCTCTTGTCGAACTGTTGCAATTCTTCCTATAGTGTTGCTGGGGAATGATTACAAAGGGCCACATAACAATACAATAATATTAAATGGGAAGGTGTAGAAGATTTGGGAAAACCCAAATTCCCACTTCCAAATACCATTAGGAATACACATAGGCAGATAGGAGTTAGGTACAAATAATGGCCTGCATTGTCCTGCCAGAGGTCTGCCATCAACCCTCAATCACAGAAAAATACTTCTTGCACACATCTTCGGGGTTGGAGACAATTTGCTTCCAGTCCAGCTCTGTAGGCACAGAGGTGACAAACAAGTCCTGTATGGGATCCACAGACCCTGCCACAAGTATACAGGAGCAGCTGGGTAGGTTATCTGGATTGTTGAACACTCCTTCCATCATTTGAACTTGGTCTCCATGCCTCCCAGTGCTTGGTGCCTCTATGGATGCATCTCCACCAATTTCAGCAGTCTGGAGTCAGGGAGGCCCACAAGTCAAAATATCACCTGCATAACAATTTTTCACGAAGAGCTTGAAGTAGCTGCCTAATCTAGAAAAGCTTAATATAATCAAACTAAGTCACTTGGATTCACAAAAAACAAATTGTATTGGACAACTTTGCTCAAGTTCTTTGAGGACACAAGCAGAATCAATAGAAGGGCACCTGTGCCAGTGGTGTATTTGGATTTGGATATTTGATAAGGTGTCACACAAGAAGCTGGTGCACAAGAGTTCAGGGTATTGGAGGGAATAAATAGAAAATTGGTTTCTATGTGTTTAACAGAGTTGAAGTAAATGGATAGATCGTTCCAACCTGAAAAAAATAACTGGTGAAGTACCACCAGAATTAATTCTTAGTTCTCAATTATTTCCCATTTATAATGAACTAGAGGAGGCAGCAGCAAGTTTGCTGATGACATGAAAATAGGTGGTAAGCACGTTGCAATGAGGATATTGTGACTCTGCAAGTGGATATAGGTAGAGAGAGTGGGCAAAAACTTGCCCAATGGAGTTTAATGTGAGAAAGTGCAAGGTCATACACTTTGATTAGAGGAATCAAAAAGATAGATTATCTAAATGAAGAGAGACTACAAATGAGTGAAGTACAGGAGGGATCCAAGTGTTCTAGTGCTGGAATCACAAGAAGTTAGCAGTGCACCATAGATAAGGTGGAAAATGGCAAATTGACCTTTAATACAAAATGGGTTGTAGTTTAGAAACAAGGCCGTTTTGTTACAACTGTACAGACAGTTACCATAGAACAATACAGGCCCTTCAGCCCACCGTGTTGTGCCACCCATCAAACCACACCTCCCACCTCTAACCCTTTCCTCCCACATATCCCTCTATCCCACGCTCCTCCATATGCCTATCCAACAACCTCTTGAACCCATATGCCTATCCAACAACCTCTTGAAGGAGGAGCACTTAGGATGATTTTGATTCCATGCAGAAGACCACACAGATGCCCACAGAAGGGAGTGCAGCACCTCACAAACTACCCACCCACCAACCCCATCAGCCATCTCCTGCTTAGTCTGTGGAAGAGTCTGCAGTTCCCACATTGATCTCATTAGTCACCAGAGCGGAAGCGAGTCATCCTCAATCCCAAAGGACTACCTGTGAAGAAGATCACGAATGGAGTTCTTTCTTTTATAAATATACAGTCACAGTTTCTTCCTCCCATTTTACTTTTTGCCTCTAAAACATGATTTTACAATTTACTGTATGTCGAACTGGTTCAGCAGCTAATGTTGGGCCCCTACTGTTTTGGTACAGTTGGTTTCCTCAGCTTCACTGACCTTGCCTAGTGATGCTGCCTGTGAACATGGCAACACTTCATAAGATTCATGAAAAGTAAATCTCCAGTCCTCCACTGCCACTGGAACATGCAGAATGAGCTGGTTCATGTCCCTAAATGCAACGGATGACAACTCAATCTCCTGGTAAAGTTAAAAGTACTTCACAATATAATCTTCATCCTCAGGAAATTGAGTACCCAACACTGGGAAAGCAGAAAGACAAGATGAAGGTGAAAAAAAATTACAGTAGCTCCTGATCTACAGGTTTACTTGCCGGCACTCAATTGTAATGGAATCTTGTCAAGGAAAATCAAAATCACTAAGGCTTTTGCAGTGAGGTTGGGACTAAAGGTTGACATTTTAAAAGAGACTCACATGTATTATTCAACAAACCAGGAACCATGATTGCAGAGCCAGCAAGGAAAGGTGGATGCAGATTAGGGCTGGTGATAATGCCTGGGTTGCAATTCATAGCAGAACCTTTTAAGATATGCACCTGAAATGAATCACTTATTAGTTTCTGACATGGCCCATGTTTTCTTTATTTTAACTGCATAATATTGATGCTTTGATTCTTGTGTTAGTTTTATACAGCTTCCCTCACAATATTCATTTTTCTACCTAATATCTGAACTGATGCTGGTCACAGAAGGAAAAAATGATTTCCTTTTTAAATATTATCTTTGTTCCAAATAACCTATATATATTTAATTCTTTAAATTGACCCAAAACTGAATAGTTTTCACAAGATCATTGGCAAAGAGACAGTGCAAGTCGAACCACATTTCTAATTTCTATTATGACCAACAATACATATATATGTATACATTATATATAATTTACTCAAGGATATAGATGATCCAGACCATGGACTACAAAAACAAATAACTTCTTCATTTTGTTTATCCTATATTGGATCACTAATAGTAGCCTAAAAATAGTCCTTATGTTTATGCATGAATTTCTCCAACTATGAACTCCATCCCCTCCAGAAAGAATATATTTAAAAAACTGAATTCTTCTTGAAGGTGAAAGGATTTTTTTATATGAACAGTATTACAGTGAAGTGTCTATCCATTGTGTGCTGCAAAAATTAGCATACAGGTGTTTGATATGTTGGCTTACCATCACATTAAATATTTGTATGTTGATCTTTGCATTGCATAATTTCAAAGTCAAAGAATCAATTTAGAAGATGATGGCACTCAGAGTATAGTAAAGTGGTAAAATAAAAGGAGCCAAATCCCCTTTATGTAGTATTAAATTAATTTTATATTCTATTTGTATTTTATTGATGAGGAATAACTGAGAAAATATCTACTCTACTAATGCAACAAGGACTCATTTATAAAGAGGGTCATCTTATGCCAGGTCAAATTTCTGCTGTTCCACATTCAACAAAAACTGTTCCAGTTTTAATATTCTGCTGTTACGGTGCTTTATAACCCAAAGACTTAAGGTTGCACAAGATCAAAAAGGAGGTCAAGGAGGAATTGCTGAGATAGAAAGGAAAGAAAACTGTGTGCAGGTTCATGGCTGAAGCTCTTGTGATTTTAGTCTCCATTTCCACTCTTGCTGATGCAAATGTATTTTGTTTAATGACCCTGAAATCCTGGTTGTAATTAGATGTGGGAATTGTTCATAGCTTACAACAGATGATGCTCTTATAATAAAATGAATGGTGCTAAAATGGGCCCTGTAAACAGGAGTCAGATTTAGATAATCTTATTTTGCTGCCATGGCAACAAACTTAAGAACTGCAATAGAATAAACATACAAAGTTTCAAGGCTGAGTTTAAATAAATGTGAGTAAATGAATCAAAAAGATTTGATTTTCCATCACCAATGTGACACAAATACTGCTTATTGGTTTCCAGCCAAGTCAGCACATATTGTGTTCATG
Organism: Rhina ancylostomus; assembly: GCA_030265395.1. Taxonomy (NCBI): domain Eukaryota; kingdom Metazoa; phylum Chordata; class Chondrichthyes; order Rhinopristiformes; family Rhinidae; genus Rhina; species Rhina ancylostomus. Next base: position 16,780,142 of record JARFYF010000050.1, on the reverse strand, counting down.
CCCCTTATTAAAATGCTCAAAAGGATTTTGAATTTGCCCCATAAAATCTTAGTAGTAAATCCTGTGTGATATAGTAACACTTATATTTTTTTCTTATCCTTTTTTTGCCATGCCATTTATAGCAGAACATCATACAACCTTCTTAAAATATTTGCCTCATATTGTATGTATTGACAGTTATCCTTTAATTCAAACAGAAATATTAA
>JARFYF010000050.1:16738620-16760339 GCA_030265395.1 Rhina ancylostomus | reverse complement strand
GACAAAAATGCCACGATGCTACTTCTATTCAAAATACGGTAAGATTTATTGTTATTGCATATGTAGATGTAAATTCCTACCCTTGGTACTTAAAACTGGTTGTCAAACCTGAAGCTATTTTAAATATCAAGAGCAGAAGTGTTCATGTTAAATCGTGTAGTCTTTTTTAAGGACACATTCTTATGAACCTCGTTAGTTCTACTGCCAGAAAGTGGTAAGTATGGAACATTGCAGTTTAAGTCAAGACAAAATTACCTGTGGAAGTAAGGAGGGCAGGCACAGTAGTGTAGTGGTTAGTATAACACTTTAGAATGCCAGCGACCTAGGTTCAATTTTGGCTGCTGTCTGTAAGGATTTTGTACGTTCTCCCTGTGTCTGCGTGGGTTTCCTCCAGGTGCTCCAGTTTCCTCCTGTATTCCAAAGACGTGCGGGTTAGGAAATTGTGGGCATGCTATGTTGGCGCCAGAAGCGTGGCGACACTTGTGGGATGCCCCCAGAACACTACGCAAAAGATGTATTTCATTGTGTTTCGATGTACATGTGACTGTTAAAGATATCTTATAAAGAATGAAATGTTGGTGCTACTAACATCATTACTTCTCCTTAAATCTAAATGGCAATATGTTATTGAAGTGATTCACTAAGAACAAAAACTAGGCATCAACGTGTCTTCATTCTTCTAATATTTCCTCAAACATTTGGCTAAAATTAGGAACCAATGATAATGGGAAAAGAAATCTCAATCCATTCTGTATCCATATCCACAGAATGAAATCTGATAAAAGGTCATTGATTTGAAATGTTAATTCCATCCATGGATGCTGCCTTAACTGCTGTGCATTTCCAGCATTTTCTGTTTAATTTCAATGTCCGGTATCCACATTTTCGTTCTATAACTTTATTGTTTTGCAGGGGAATGCAGTAAGAGAGAGTGCCCTTTCCTGCACATCGATTCAGAAGTGAAAATTCAAGATTGTCCATGGTATGACCAGGGATTCTGCAAAAATGGTAATCACTTTGCCTTCCTTTATAGTCAATACTCATTCATAGTTTGTACGTTCTCCCATGTCTGCGTGGGTTTCCTCCAGGTGCTCCGGTTTCCTCCCACATTCCAAAGATGTACAGGTAGGTTAATTTGGGAGTTTAAAATGGGCAGAGTGGACTCGTTGGGCCGGAAGGGCCTGTTACCATGCTGTAAATAAAATTTAAATATATTATTATTTGAAAGAACCAAAACATTGCAAGAATCCTTTGCAAAAAAATGAACAAGTACATGATATAATCAGAATTCATCAGCAGATGATCAACCAGAGAGGGATTCTCCTCCTCCTGTTCTGCTTTTAATCTCAATTCCAGAGATATGGCAAAATGAACAATTTTAGTTAACTTGGCTATCAGTAGAGCAAGGACATAAAATTGGAATATGACACATTCAATTGTTTATCTAAATGAAATAGTACATTGCCACCTTGGAGTTCAATTGTGGTTTAAGGAAGGTTGCGATTAAAATTGGCTACCAATAGATGTAATAAAGTAACAATGACAACAGGACACAGGAATAATGCTATTGCCTACTACTCATTGAAGATTGATAATGTCATTTAAGTATACAATGAAGATGGAGGCTGTTCAGCCCAGCAAGTCATTCTGGCTTTTTGCAAGATCTGTACACACCTGATGATGTGAGCTTGTTTTGCTCCAATTTTCTACTGACAACTTAGTAGTTGATTAGTTATTTCATTCTTTAAAATTTTCAGGGTTTGTTATGAATTTTGGATCATCACCCAGCTGTCAAAGTTTTGACACTGGTGTCTTTGCAAACCAGATATCAGTTAATTTCCAAATCCAAAGCAGACAAAAGTCAAGAGTTTTTGAGATTAGAGATCACGTCACATCAGATCATGTCCAATCTATCCCACTATGAAAATTAAATCTGGCATGACACCATCACAAGATTTGCATGGCATCTAACAGAGGAGCGCTATCTTGCTGTGACTCCCTAAAACTTGGGTTCGGTATTCACCTCATAGATCCTGAACCAGGTTAAACTTGCTGCAGGATCTGAGCCATTTCAATGGAGGTTTTAATACTGAGGAAAAAAAAAGAAAGAATAAGTTGCTAAATTATTTTCTAAATTATTTGTTTGCAGCAAGGTTTTTAAGTATTTCAGTCTTCCTAGTGATTTTTTTTTAAACTTAATTTTAATGCCACAGTCAGCAAAACCTGGACCATAATACTGTTCTGTTGAATGATTCCTCAAGGTTTTCTGATTACTTTTCTTTGCATTTGCATTGCTAAAATATTTCTGTTTTTGAAAGCCTTCTGAATTTCTTTATTGTTATTTGCTGTATATGGCAGATGCAAGAAAATTTATCTGGCAGTGTGGTGGTGAGACTAGTAATCTCAAGTCCTAGAACAAGAGTTCAGTTCCTGCTTTGGACCATAATGAATTTGAATTGCTACTATTCCAGCACAGATACTGGAGTGTATTGTTGGTCCTTCATAAGGTACCACTTTCAATCATTTACTTAATACCAATTAATATACTTTCCTTGATATCATCATTGACTTCAATAGTATTCAGAGTACTTCCCTGGGTATACACAGTGGGCGTATTTCCATATGTCTGCACAAAGTGTGGACTGCAGTTCTCTTCAGCTGATTGTTTCTACAAACTTGCGCAAGAGGTCAGGTCCAACCAACAATTATAAAAATGGGCTGCTTTAATTGGCAGACAGGAGTTGCAGGTTTCCCTGACATCAGTAACATGCCCTCCTGCCTTTTGCAATCATGTGACTCCTGAATTCCCTGCTTCTTGGGTTCCTGAGATTAGTTTCCTGCTGAGGTGGCCTTCCGCACCCAGTCCTGATGGACAAGACATAGCTGATGCCCCTTTTGCTTTGCCTATTAGCTTTACATCTGTTCTTTATCATTCATTGAAAATGTGAACAGAAAAAGAATTTAAATTTAATTTGCTTTTTTTAATATTTTAATTTAATTTCATTCCATGATATGAATTTTATTGCATTCAATGATTCTTTTTCTGGCTTTCTGTTTGTAAATTCTGACTGAGAAAGAAGGAGAACATCTATCAGAGCCGAATGCTTGAAATACATGGCTCCTGGACTGGCCTTGAATAAGACAGGTACTTTATCCTGTCTTCAGTAAATAGCTTTTCCTCTGTATTTCAAGTAGTTTATTCAATGATCATTGCAGTAAGTAAAGGATGAAGTGTACATATTCAGATGTGGGTTTAATCAAATGTGATTTTCTTCAAAGTGATAAATAGGATTTGACAATATGTTAACATTGTCAATGGTGTACGTGTTGAATTTAAATTTTACAAAAATAATGATAACTCACCCTAAATCCCTATCTCTCTATTTTTTGCTCTTTGTGACAGGCCCTCTGTGCAAAAATAAACACACCAGGAAGGTAATGTGTGTGAATTATCTCGCTGGTTTCTGCCCTGAAGGAACTGAATGCAAATTTTCACAGTAGGTATTACACAGTTATACTGAATGGCATTCTGCTTGGCTTATTGAAACATCAAATAGTATGATTTTCTTTAGTACAAGTGGAGTGGAGTACTGAAGTTAAAGTTTGAGGTTAGACAGGGCTTTGTTGAGACTTTTCTCTGGAGTACCACGTGCAATTTTGGTCTCTGTCTAAGATGTACTTGCCTTCCCAATCAATGCTACATAGATTCTCTATATTTATTCCTGCATAGAGAAGCTTGGCCTGTAAAAGAGAGTGAATAAGGTTGGCCTAAATTCACTGGACTTTGGAAGAATGAAACCTGATATTTTTGAGACATATGGGATTGTCAGAAGGCTTAACAGATTGATGAATAAGAAGCAGTTTCCTCAAGTTGGAGAATCTACAATCAGGTGGAATAATTTCAGTATAAGAGTTCAACCATTTAGGACTGACATGAGAAAAAAAATTGGTGGTGTAGGTTGTAAATTTTGGAATTCTCAGACAGGTGAAGAGGACAATCGTTGAGTATGCACGAAGCTGATAGGGACAGATTTTGGACACATCAGGGAATGGTGAGGAGAGAAAATGGATGAGGCACAGGATCAGCCATTTTCTTATTGAAAGGAAGTGTAGCTTGAGGGGATGTATGACTCATGCCTCTTTCTGTTTCTTCTGCTATCTGGTGGAAAATTAAGGTCAAATATTTCAGTTTATATGAAGCTATGTAGAAAAGCAGTTAAAAGTCAGATCAACATTATTAAAATTTCGAAGTGTGTTATTAGAGGCATCTTCTAAGTTCATCAGCAGCACTCACATGGCTAAAGTGATCATTGCTTCCATTGTCACTTCATTAGTCAAGATGCCACTTCAGGGCGGCAGTGAGAGTGTGCTTCGTTGCAAATGCTGTTCAGTTGAGATGTTAAACTAAAACACTATTGTCTTGATCATGTCAGGTTCCATGACATTTTAAATCAGGGAGCTCTCCCTCTTAGTGTTGTTTAAAATTATAGGACAAGGTTATTTGGCCTGGTGTGCCCATGCTAGCTGAAAAAGAGCAATCCTGCCTCATCCCACTTTAGAAGTCTTGATCTGTTGATTGCAGTCCTGCATATCCTCCACGTAATAGTTTCTACCATTTGGGTAAGGAGTTCCTGGATGGAAAAAACATTATTTTCAAACTTTTAATCCTTCCACCAGTTAACTTTAAATCTAAATCCATTGCTACAGACTAAAGAAAATGGCTGCTTCTTATCCACATTACTGAAACCCATATAACTTTGTGCACCTCGGATAAATTTCCCTTCAAAAATAAATTTATTTCCAAAAATAGACTGCAGACTATAAAAACTTCCCTCATTGCTAAAAATTCTTTGGTCCTGCCAACATCTTTGCAACTCCGTACTTCCTCTGGTGCAGTTATGTTCTCCCTGCTTTGTGATGACCAGAACCATGCGTCTTCCTGTAATTATGACCAAACCAATGTTTTAAACTGGTTTCACAATACGTGGTGCATTCTACGCTGTGATCAATAAAAGAACCTATCCTATGTGCCTTAATCACCATCTGCCTGTCCTGCTATCTTCAGGCATCTGTGGACTTGCACTCTAATATATATCATAATATAACCCTTTCCACCCTGCAACTGAGCTAATTTTGAATCAGCCTGTTTCTTTAGCAGTCTACTAAATGGGACGTTGGCAAAAGCCCTGCTAATGTCTATGGAGATCACATCAAATGTTGCAGACTTTTCAACACTCCTGTTACTTCAGACAAAACACACAATGACACACCAGTTAGCACTGCTACCTCACAGCTCTGGCTATGTGGGTTTGATCCTGATTTCAAGTGCTGTCTGTATGTAGTTTGCACATTCTGCCTGTGACTGTATCTGTTTCCATCAGCTGCTCCAATTCCATCCCACAACCCAAAGACATGCTGGTTGTTAAGTGACTGTTATAAATTACCCCTTAGTATACTTAAGTAGCAAAAAGACTCAACTGGGAGTTGATGGTCATGAGAGAATAAGTTGCAGAGCTGCAGAGAATTAAGGAGAGGGTGATGGGATTGCTCTGCTAGGAAATGGCATGGATCTGATGGACTGAATGGCCTCCTTTGTTGTCTTAAAAGAAAACAATGTTAATGTTAATCAGACATGACCTTTCCAACCTGTCGTTGATTAATCAGTATCTTTCTAAATGATTAATAATATTGCTCGGAACTTTTTCCAATAGGTTGATTGGTCTCTAATTACTTGGTCTGATCTTTTTTTCACGTCAAACATTCACGTCTAGTCTTCAGGCATCACAACCACAGCCAGAAAGAATTGGAAAATGATGGTTAGACCTCTACTATTTCATCATTTACTTCTCTTAACAGCCTGCAATACATTTGATCTGTCATTTACCCATTTTCAAATATACTAAATGCTTCATGTTCTCCCAATGTTCTTTACTCCTCTTGGAAACTACAATGGCTTACTGTTGGCACCCCCTTGTTTTCCACCACCCTGCCCACCGGCACGCCATTCCTACTTTGTAAAAAGTGGAGAAAGGTATTCATTTAAAATTATTTCACACACCATTTATCTTTGTGGTAATTTATTAGCTTTCCTCTTTTTATATGTTTACAAATCTTTGTGCCTTTCTTGTCCCCCTTGATACCACTATTTTCTTTTTACTTCAATCCCTGTAACTTTATCCTCAATTTATTGCAAAATTGAGCTCTTTATATCTGAAGTTAGCTTCCTTGCACTTTGTATAGTCCTTGATATCCAGAAAGCTCTGGATTCAGAAGGCCTATCCCTTCTTTGTTTGGTCTAAACCCTGCACAATTGGACTCATAGTGTGTGATATAAGGAGTGATCCAGAAATTGCTACTTTCTTTTTGAGATCCTGTTTAATAACCTCTTTCCAAGCTCCATAAAATCTGACTGCAGGATCATCTCCCTCCTGATTAGTATGTCACTGGTACTGAAATGGATAACGTCATTGGCTCACCCTCCCTCTCAAAAATTCCTTTTAAATGGTGACATGAAACCAACGTACCAATTACAGAATCTTACAGCAGGGAAACAGGCCATTTGGCCCACCACGTCCATGCTGACCAGTGGGCACCCATCTGTATTAATCTTATCTTCCACCATTGACCCGTAGCCTTCTATGCCCTAGGTGATTCAAGTGCTTGTCTAGACACTTCTTAAATGTTGACATGGACTCTGCTTCCACTACTCTCTCCAGCAGTGCATTCCAGGTACTCATCACTCTGAGTGAAAAAGGTCCCCCTCAGATCCCCTCTAAATCTCTTGCCTCTTATCCTAAATCAATATCCTCTAGTCTTATTTGCTTCTAAGGGGAAAAGTTTCCTGCAGTCTACCCTATCTATATCCCTGGATTTTATTTAGCTCAGTCCTGTACCCTCTTAACCTCCTCCTCTTCAGGAAAAACAGACCCAGCCTCTCCAGTTTCTCCTTGGCTCCACCCCAGGGAACATCCTGGTGAACCTTCTCTGCAACCTTTCCAGCACTATCACATCTTTCCTATCATATGGTGACCAGAACTGTACACAGTACTCCAGCTAAGGTCTGATCAATCTTTTAAATAATTGAAGCATAACCTCCCTGCTTTTGTATTTGGAACCCTGACTAATGAAGGCCAATATCCCATAGGCCTTCTTAACCACCTTATCTACCTGTGCTGCTGCCTTCAGAGATCTTTGGACTTGTACACCAAGGTCCCTCTGTTTCTTGATGCTCACTCAGACCTTACCATTTCAAGGTGTGAGTCCTAGCCTGATTAGTACTGCCAAAATGCATCACCTCACATGCATCAAGATCAAACCATCTGCCATCTCTCAATCCATTTCACCAACACACTAATATCATCCTGCAGCCTGAGACTACTCTCCACACTGTCAACAACTCCACCAGTCTTCAAGTCATCTGCATAACACTGATTGTGCCTCCTATATCCACAACCAAATTATTCACTCATCAGAAATACAAGGGTCCCAGCACCAACACCACTAATCACAGGCATGCAATCACAAAAACACCTTCCTACTGCCGATCCAATATGCCAACTTAGCCTGGATCCCAGTGGCCCTAACCTTTTGGACCAGTTTCCCATGAGGGACCTTGTCAAAAGCCTTACTGAATCATGTCCATAGCAGCAGAAACACCTGCATAACTCTCTAAATATTGATCCCCTTTCACACTTTCTTGCCTAGCATTCAATCTCTGTGCAACAAAGCCTCTTATTGTATATAGACTTGATTTGGATAAATGCTCAACCTCGCCAGATTCCAGAGCTGAATGCCAGTTAGAGTAGAATATTAATTTGGGGAACTCCTGCACTGATTGTCCCTGTGTTTAACAGTTTCTTATTTCCCCCTATCTGCATACCCTTAAGGTGGCCATACAGCTCTTGTATGCTGACCAAATAGGTCTCAGCATCATGGGCACTCTGTAGCAATGCCAGCTGCTACTAGGCTCAGAAATCCAGAGCTCAAGCTCCTCCAGCATATGAGAAGCATCTTGGAGTTCCTAAATGGCGCAGGATATAAGATCAGTGGGAGTACGATGCCCTGTAATGCCTCCATTTACTAAAATAAATGAGACTAGGAGAATAAAGAATAAAACACATGTTAACAAGTTGCCGGTAGGCTCCTTGCTTTGTGTAATCATTACTTTGGGTGGTTCATGTTTTCCTTTCTTCCTGATGCCCACAGTGCCTACCCACTGGCTTCCCTGAACCAGAAAGAACTATTCATTTATTTCATTTGTTCACTGTGGAATCCTGCTGTACACAAATTTGTGATTGTTAATTGCCAACAGGAGTGACTGCACTTCAGAAGTAATTAAGATGTGTGTTGCTTTTCAAGTGTTCTGAGGATATGATGTGAGTTCTCACTTCGTGCACCATCTGCAGAAAGACTTTTTAGTTCTAACAATCAGTAATAATACCCTTTGTTGAAAACCCACCCGCCAAGTAACTGTCCCCATCTCCATTCCTTCAACTGCTGAAAGCAATGCGAAATTCAAAGCAGATGAATGAACTTTTCAATTTGCCGAAAGTAAGAGATGCATGGGAAGGGGAAGTGGTGGGGAAATGCTTCCATGTAACAACCATGCTCACTTTCTATATTTTCTTTTCTAGCCCAAATAATAAATTTACTGAATGGAACATGGAACCAAAGGTAGGTGTTTAAAAAAAATTCTTTAAAATTCACTAATATCAGTTGGAGTGCCAGTGGATTGATTGTTATTGATACTTGAATCAGGTTTTAGGTTGAGTATTAAATAATTCATACACTCAACCTCAGACAATCAACTTTGGAATGAAATGACTTAATTATTCAGCAGCAGAATTTGCAGCAAACATGAGCTAGTCATGTTATTTTGGTGATGTCCCAATAACTAAATGCTCTTCATTGTAAACAGTACATAAAACTGTAGAATATATACAGTGGCAAGTAAATATATAAGCTGTTAAACTCATACAATGCTCATTTATTATGCACATAAAAGTCAAGGACAAGAGCCAGCAGCTTCTCCTAGCCTGGCAGACTATTTCAGAGCATTTATCATTGTTTCTAATGTGTTTTATAATTAAGTTCCACTAGTTTTTAAATATGTTTTCTTTCTTAATTTAAAACCTTTAAATTCTCTTTCTAATTTCAATCTAGCACAAATGTGCCATTTCAATTACCTCAAGGACAGATCCTGCAACATAATTCAACTGTGTTAAATTACACCAGTCATCTCAATCAGTGACATCCATTCTGTTTGTTGAATTCTATTTAAAATAGAGATGGCAATAGAGAACTGACAATAGCCTTCAAGTATCAATTGGAAACATGATGGGGGAGAAATTTATCTTTGTTTGCTAATAGTAAATACACGTGAGCATACTGGGTCCTGTTGTGGTCCCTTCCATTCTGGAACCAGTTCTCAAGTTGAGTACAACTGCCATTTAATACAATTCCATATTTAATGCTCGCATCCAAAGATGAATAATTTCCTTTACATATTGAGAAGGGAACTGAGGGGTGGGTGGGGTGAAGGTGCAAATAATCAAAACAAATAACAGTAAAAGATTGAAGTACAGACAACATATCTGCAGAATTAAATGCTACAAAATGAAAGTACTGCAACTGATGGACCTAAAATCAAAACATAAAATTCTGGAAACACTCATCTGGTCAGGCTGTATCTGGGTGGAGAGAAACAAGAGTTACTGTCTTGAAATATTAACTTTTTTTCCAGGTATTGTCTGACCTGTTCCAGGACTTAGTGGTTATTACAATTTTAAAAAGGATTAATCACAAAAGCAGTGTCTGGTGTGAGGAAACCCTGCTTTAGGGGTTGGAGAGAAAACACTTGAGAGAAAGGAAGTCTAATGGAGAAAATGCATTAAGTAAGAAAGGCTATGACAGCGAGTTGAGACTGGACCTTTGGAAGTTGCTCACTTTATATTTTTTTAAAAATCTTTCTTTCTGTACTGCTGACAGGTATGTTTATTGTGTGGATGGCTGCTGAACCAGAGCTGGATTATGTCCACAGGGATGGAGCACTCTTGTTGGTCTGTCCAAGGTTCAGTTCAGTGCAACAAAAACAATGACCAAGCGTCTGAAACTTCTGCAAGTGCACAGTTTAGGACAGACTATTCTTTCTGTACATATAATGTTAAATTTCTGTCTGAGAATTCCAATATTAAACAGGTGTAGGAGGCAAAGATATTTGGGGGAGGGAAAACAAGGCTTTGGGTTCAATCCATAGCACGCTATCTTGCTGCAGGTACTGGCCTTTGAGTATAAATTAGTGAAGGAATTCCTCTGAGTAAATCAATAAATGACTATGTGCAAAAGGCACACAGAATGTGGGAAACGTGAGAAAACATTTAATCTGCACAAATTATTTTTCAACATACAAGCAGATTCAAGTTTTCTGTTCCATAAAATCTAAGTTTTGAAAGCTAATTCGAACATCCCTGGTTATCCATGAGAGGGGGGCTTTCTTGAATTGGATTTGGAATATATTAAGATGAAACTGTACAGCTGCCTGGGCTATTTGACTCTGGTGGAGAGTTTGGTGGGTCTGGAGTTACACATAGGCCATGCTGGATGGAGATGGCAGATTTCCTTAACTGAAGAATATTGGTGAACCCTTACCCTTAAGACAATCCAGTCTTTTCAATCTGGTCTGATGTGATTCCTTGAGCAAAAGTTGGCAGAGTTATTATGTGTTAATGGCCTCATTCTGTGCTGTATTAATTCTAATTCTATTTTATTTGTATTGATTCGGTTATAATAGTTACTCAACAGCATCAATTGCTAATTTTAACATGATTTATCAATTCAAACTATATTTTTCAGAATGTATTTTGGTACAATTTTAGTTCAGTGAAAGATGCATCAGAAAATTCAAATTTAGTTTAGGAGAACAGGAGCACTATTAGAGAAACAGCAATTGCATGGAATGTAGAGGCAGGTTTGGGAGCAAGGAATGATTAAATAATTATTTCTGACAGATCTTGTATTTGTTTTTAAGATTTGTCCAGTAAAATGCAGGATATCAATTTGAAGCAGATTTGCTCACTAAGATTGGAAAGCAATAATAATAATGATATATAGATGCATCTCTGTTGCATTACTTCCCTTAAAACAAAATGTAACAGATTTGTGATTAAAAACCCAAATGGGATTTAAGGTTAAATAATGGCCGAGCATTCAAATGGCTATAATCAAAATTTATTATACATGTTTGTCAAAGATGCATGACAATGTCACTTCCAAAATCCTGCATTACTCACTGTGGTTTAATTGGGTCTTCAAAACATTTTGGCAATAATTGGCTGCAGGAGAAATGGAGAACACAACAATCCAGTTCAACACATTCAGAGATACTTGCCCTATCCCAGCAAATTATCTTGTTCTTCCAAAAGTGTGTACTTTAATCGCAATAATAAACTAATCGATGCATAATAAATAAAATGGTTAGAAAAGTGCACCAGTAATTGACTTTCACAATGTATCGTGAATCCTGTTGCTGGGACTTAAATATGAGAGTTGGTCTGAGTTTGAGGTTGGAATGTCAATCAATGATCAATAATATTTTTTAAAAAGTAGTAATAATGTGGCTTCTAGCACTTCAAATAAGATGGATATGATGTTGGTTGATCAAACGATAAAAGCCGAAGTTGTTCTCCTGCAGGAACTGGATATGAACTCTCAGTATCCTTTGACCAGCAAACAAGAGACAAAATTCTACCAAGGCTACAAGGCTCTTGACAAAGTGACATGCTTCAAGGTATTATCTTATTGTTTACTATGTAGGGCATGTATTCCCATTGACTGGATTTTGGCCATTTGAAAATGTTTTGCTTTTTACTTTTACCACATGCTAGTACCAGCTCTTTGCTGGTGGAATTACTGACTGATCTACTCCATTCAGAGATTTCCAAAATTTAAAAAAAAATTCTTATGCTTCTCTAGTTCTACTTGTTTGAAGGTCTGGAGACACTCAAAATGCTTTCAAAAAGCATTTGTCTTCTACCTTTTGTTCTATCTAACCACACTTAATAACCTGAGTTTTGGGACATGCTGGAACTACTTATGATTAATTACTCTGGAGAAAAAAAAAAGTCTTAAGTTTTTAATTTTGTTTTTAAATGGTACATTTGAGTTATTACAATATAGAAGTGAATGTAATTCATTAAAATCAGTTCTAAAAGCTGGAGCTATTTGATAACCAAATGCTTTCTTTAAATTATAGGAAATGTTACTACTTTAGTCATAACATGTCTTTATCTTCTCTCATGTATTCTATTTCTTTAGTGTTGGGAGAAGGGCCACTACGCTAACAAATGCAGCAACCAGAATCAAGACAACAGACACTGACATGTTGATCAGAGCAAGTGTAAATAGAAATGAAATCTCTCAGACTCTCATTGGATTAGGACTTTCTTTAACCAATATTACAAGAGTTCAAAAAATGATCTATTGCGATTGTATTGTTTGCATCCTTGAGCAAAAATAAATGATAAAAACTGCTCCACTGGATACAAGATAATTGCACTAGATCATTGTTTCCATCTAGTTCTCTATCACCAATTTTCTTTGCTACTTCAGCTGTGAGCATGTCACCAGAGTAATATCATGATATTCAAAAAAGGAGTTATGTTTGAACCATGACGAAGTTGCCAGGCCATGCAACGAAATAGACACCTGCACATTACTGTACATGCACTTCGAAGTAGAGTTTGTGAATGGTCACAGAGCCAACAATTTCCTCACCTGCCAATTCTTCCATCCTTGCAACCCCAATTAGCAAATAGACTTTAGTCAAAACTACTCAGTGTAAGATAAATGCACACAGGATAAACTTGGAGACTTCCAAGCCTACTTGTGAATCTGAAGTGTTTTGCAAAACCAAAAACCCCATAGTAAGGCATAGAAAACAAAATCAGCTGAGAAAAACATCAACTGTAAATATTCTAATTTGAAATACTATTCTGCACTGTATGTTGGGTCTGTTTTAAGTAAAAGTAACATGATCTATGATATTAACTTTGTTAAACCAATTCTCTCCTTCAGAACATTTTTCTTGATAATGTTTTATTTATTTTCATTGTCAAATGTTCCACCTTTTCCTAAAAGAACATTCTAAAATCATCAGGTCTGAAAAATGTTTTTAAAAAAAATAGCCTGAAATGACCTGGTGAAATGAGTTAAATAACTATAACAGACCTTCACAAATTACTTAACCAACTGACTGCCCATCATGTGAGGTGATCTCATTTCTCCTTCTGGACATTTGATTCCAATCCCTGCACAGTGAGATTGAGTTACAGTAAAATGTGATTTTAATGCCAAATAAGGAAACCTTCCAATGAATAATGGCTGAGTTCAATTATGGCCTAGTTCTCAAATGTGGCAATGTGGAAAACAGCACAAACAAAGTTCTTCAGCTGGCAGTTCAAAAGCATATCCTAACCTGAAGCGTTTACTAAAAATAAAACTGCTTTTAGCAGCAGCTGAATTAGAGGAGTTACCCCCACCAGTTGAATATTTGATGCTGATCAGTCTTAAAAGACAGCTGTGATCAACCATCATGTAAATCAGATGTCATAATCACGTATGAAGCCTCAAAGAATGTAATTCCAGCCTAGGCCTGGTCAAATGCCATTTATAACATGGGTTCTCTTTACTGTGCTCTGCCAATAACTTTTTATATGGGACTACTGGTTTTACTCCTGGAGCAATGATCTGATGATGAATGTGGCTCTCTTTGCTCAATGATCCTTGTGTTCACAGCTACCACAGTTTGAGGGCTGGCCCACAAAGCCTACACTTAATTCCCAAGCACTGAGAGATTTATATGAAGTGGAATTGGGTTTATTATTATTGACATATGTCGTGAAATGTGTTCTTTTGCGGCAACATACAGTGCAAGATGACTATAAGTTTCAAAAATAAATATTGCAGAAGAGGAATAATGAGGTATTGCTTGTGGACCCTTCAAATATCTGATGGCGGAGGGGAAGAAGCTGTTCCTGAAACACTGTGGGTCTTTAGGCTCCTGTACCACCTCCACAATGGTGGCAACGTGAAGAAGGCATGTCCTGGCTGGTGACGGTCCTTAATGATGGATGCCACCTTCTTGAGGCACCACTTCAAGATGTCCTCGATGGCAGGGAGGATTGTGCCTGTGATGGAACTGGCTGAGTCTATGACCCCCTGTAGCCTCTTCCCATCCTGTGCATTGCAGCCTCCATACCAGGCAGTAATGCAACCAGTCAGAATGCTCTCTACCAATCATCTGTAGAAATTTGCAAGGCTCCTTGATGACATTACCAAATCTCCTAATGAAGTAGAACTGCTGGCATGCTGCTTTTGTGATTGCATCAACGTGTTGGGGCCAAGATAAATCCTCCTGGGCGTCAACATCTAGGAACTTGAAGCTGCTTACCATTTCTACTGCTGATGCCTCAATGAATACTAATGCATCAATGATAAAAATTGGATTTAGCAAATTGGAGGACTTTAGCATATGTTAGGAAACTTAGTGCAATATAAATGTAAGAAAACAATAAATTCCATTAAATTAGTTAAGCGAGCTTAAGAGGTTTTTGAAATAAAAACAATGCCAGAAACATTCAATAGGTCAGGTAGCATCTGTGGGAAAACATAGAGATAATGCAAATTCAGACAAAGGGACCTGAAACATTAACTCAGTTTCTCTTTCCAAAGATGTTGCCTGACCTGCTGAGTGTTTCCAGAATTTTCTGTTATTATCTAAGACTTTCAGCATCTTGTATTTTGATTTTCATTAAAAGTAGTTTTGAATTAGTACCTCCACTTTTCATATCAACTGGCACTGACAGTACCTGTAGGATTCAGAAGGGAACAATTAATTCAGTACACTGTAATTTGTGTCTGATTAAATATCCTTAATTTTTTTTAAATCACTAATACAGATCTTTAACCTAGTCCATGATAAATCTATGCCAGGGTATATTTAGATAGAATTTTTCTATGCGCAATTCCAATTACACACCTATCATTATACCAAAACATTGTCAAAAACCTGACTTTTCAATATCTGAAAATAAAAGTCAGTTCCAGCATAATGGTATAGCAAAAAAATCCCAAAAGAAATGCAAATTTCATAAGCAAACTGTTTAATGACTTCACTTCAACTTAGTCAACCTCCTGGTATAACATTTGATAAAAGCACAGACAATTTTCCCCAGTATCTTTCAAAACTAAATCATCTCCAAAGTGCCTCATAAACAATTTTAAACCTTTTTACTGTTATGCAAATTTCCTACTACCTACAAAATAGTGAATTTTCCCAGTCAAAGTAGAGGATTTGAACAAGATAGTGACGGGTTGTTGAAACCTAAAAAGCTTTGAAGATTACTTGCTGCCATTTCTCTAGCCGACGTTTTTATTCAACAACATATTTATTTTTAAGTAATATTTTAAAAAGCTTCTTGGCTGCAGGAAAGATAAATGCATTTTCAAATTACTTTATATGTACAACCAAAATCACAATCTACAATGAAATTTCCACAAAATGTAACATTTACAATTAAAATCTTTTATTACACAGTTTTGGTTTTATCCTTCAGAAATTACCTTCATCCTGAAGCAATGTTTTTCTTGTCCACTCTACACATTGAAAGGAACGTTAATTAAAATTCATTGCAATATGTTTGTATTTGTTTCTAAGTAATTCCTCATTGTTTCTGACATATCTGTCAGAAGCAGGAAATTGATTGTCTGAGTCTTCAACGGTTCTTTCTCCAGTATTCATGACCTGAAACAAATTTTATTAAACCTGTTAAACACTAATAGCTTTTAACAAGAACTTTCTTACCAGATCTTTTACATAACACACAGCTATTTTTCCATCACTTTTCGAATGAAGGAAGGCTTGCAAATATTCACCCACATCTTTTTATAAAACAACTCCCAGCCCTTGAATTGTTCTGAAATGTAACTAGCAAAAGAAAGTTTGGTATTCAAATTGGAATAGTATTGTTAATATTAAAAATGTTACTAATTTCCACAGAATGTGTAACTATACTCACTGACAAATTCATAATTCCAGATGTAGCTGAATGTCATATATCCCACCAGTAAGGTGATCACACTTCTGGCTCCTTTCCTTTTAATGTATTTATTGTAATATTTACTGTAACCTGCAAGAAACAAGTTTAAATATAATTCTATCTTCAATTCTTGATATTTGTGCCAGCTGTTTTTCTATTGTCCCCATCAAGGACTTTTTAGATATTAAAGTAGAACGTTTCTAACTTTGCAGTTCTGATCATCAATCATTGACCTTGGCTCAGTGCCAGAAATTTAACCAACCTGAGCAAAGTCAGAAGATTATGAATGGAAGTGGCATTCCAGAAGTTGAACGATTTCTGTTGAGGTTTTATAAATGAAACATTACACCAAGGTCCCATTTCCTTTCTTGTGTGGACCGAAAAGACCCTTTATGTGATTCTAAGTTTCAGGGAGATCCAACCAATAACATTTCCAACATTTATTCCTCAAACACATTAAAATCAGATTATCCAGTCACAATTTCATTGTCAGTTTGTTGAGTTTTCTTCGCACTATCTGGCCATTATTCTTAATTGTGATTATAGCTCAATGGCTGTAAACTATCTTGAAATCCAAAGGTCACTCTGTAATTTCCAAGTTTACTCATTCATGAGCACTTCAAAACATGAAGGATACAAGATTTCAACAAATCCTCCAGCAAGATTATCTTGTCAGGACTGATGAAATCAAACCTAAAATCGTTTAAGTTATCTAATCCACAGAGCTGTTACTCTATGTTTCTATTTCCTCACACTTTATAAGATACAAGAATTGTACAATACAACTATTTCACCAACAAGAGGTAAAAATAAATGGCATCACCCATTTTGAGAATCACCCCTCTCAGGAAAAAAAATGCTTTCAGAAAACACTACCAGTGTTTATGCATATTTACTAGCTGAAAAATTAATTTTCTTACTGCTTAATCTTTACCATGGAAAACTATATCCAAGGCAATCTCCTTTATGGAAATGAGTGAAATTAAACAATTGTTTTCAATGTAAACTTAATCATGGAGCTATTACACACAGATGGAAACATTAACAAAGGGAAAGCTGCATCAAGTCGCAAAATCACAAAAAAAGTGGAATTTGCAATTCCTTTGTTATGTTAAGTCCATTTGTCTAAGTATTATTTGTTAACCCCAGAATTCAACTATTGTATTTAAATTTCTAAAAGCACACGAGCCATGTAGCTAAAACCTGATACTCATAAACCTTAGATTTGATTCACTGAACTATATAACTTATAAAATGTGATAACCCAATTAAAAAATCCATATCTAGCTAATCTGCAAAAGAATTTGAGTTATTATTAAATAAGTTATTATTAAATTGCTGTCTGGTTATAATGACTACATCTTTCATATAAATATTTTGTCACCCATACATCCATAGTAAGGAAGCATAGGCATGAATCAGTAAAGCGTATAAAATAAAAAGTAATTCCCATGATACTATGGGAAATATAAGAAAAAATACATAATTTCACATGTTGACTATGTTGGAATTCTATTCCCCCAAAGCAAAACAAATATGGATTTAAATATGGTATTAAGTCATGTTATTGCAGCTAGGTTGTGAACATTAACAAGTTCAAGAGATTGTTTGATAAGCATATGGAGGAATTTAAAATGGGGGATATATGGGAGGAAGGGGTTCGTTAGTCTTAGGTGTGGTTTAAAGGTTGGCATAACATGGTGGGCTGAAGGGCCTGTATTGTTCTATGGTTCTATTATAGAGTGCAGTTCATTGTACCTTTTACATTTTCACTCTGAGAAGCAGGTAGCCTTACAGGTGCTTCCAAATATTTAGTTTGCTTAGGAAGCATCCTCAATCCAATGCTATGGTATCCTGGATACAGATCGGGAAACCATTCCATTCCTATTCTGGTTTTCTTCCAATCACTGGGGTTAGGCTTTAGAATCTTTTCATCCAAATATTCTTTCTTTGTGGAGCTCATAGATAAAGGCATGTTCTTGTTCCAACATTTTATTTGTTGTGACGAGTATAGAAATTCTGACTGTGCAAAACTATATCCCTTCAAGTTCCAAGGTTCAGTTTCCTTCAAAGCCTCATAATAAATATATGTGTTTCTTTCATATTCATTTAAGTCCTTCATTGCCATAGAAGTAGAAATTGTATTGCATCTATGATTGTCGGAGCATGATTCCCAGGTTGCAACACCATGACCAGCTTCTAAAGTACCACCCCTACAAACATGTCTGTTCACACTTGTGTTTACTTTTAAAATACAATTTTGGTTTGTAACAGTCCTTGATGTTCTGCAAAAGTTATCTTTTATGTGATGCCACACACTAGTTTTGATGCTGTTCATTGAACATTTTTCATGTATTATACTTTCTGTGGCTTCATTCTGGTTAATATCATATGTTATGTTTACCTCAGGAACCACAGTCACTGAATGTGATCTGACAGCAGTAGATGACTGAGGTACCATGAGATGGTTCTGCAAGTCCCACACAGCTGTTTCCTTCACAATTGGCTTCAGATTTGGAAAGAGAATTTTTTCTGCACTTCCAAACTCACTTTGTGAACAATCCTCAATATTTCCTTGTACTTCCTTGACAAAGTTACTATTTGTGAGTCTATTGACATTTTTCATCTTTTTTCTGGTCATTGCTTTTTTGACATCCATTTTGTCTTGCTCTTGTTTTAAAGAATATTCACTTGACTCTATTTTATTGTTTGTTTTTTCTGGCCAACCAGCCGATTGTTTATATTTTTTTCCCATTGATTCCCTGTTGTTCAATTCTCCTGGATTTAACTGTGTTACATCCATATCCTTATTCCGAACAGTTTGTTCATAAGCACATGTTTCATTCGCCACACTTAAATTATTCCATTGGTTTGTTGATCCTGTTTTTGCGTTCTGCATTGATGCTTTTGGTTTAACTTTTTTTGTGTTAGGCAGAGCTGGAGTTCCTACTGATTTGTTATTTAATTTTGGCTGTTGAACTTCAATTGGCATTTCAATTTTTTTAGAATTTGATTTATTGTTCTTGTTTCTGATCATTTTACAGTGAGGGAGATGAGTTTTTAGCCGCTTGAAAGGTTTACCACAAAATGGACACACTTGTATTCCTGGAAATGCATTCTCCATTTTTAGATTGGATAAAAAGATAAGAGTCTTAAACTGAAAGTGTTATGTGCATGAAATGATCTTGATTAACTGAAACTGTTGGCATACTTGGTGTCTATAACAATACCATTTTCAAAGATAAGTGTTTCCCCACGTCAATATTATTGTATCTATATTATTGATCTCAGTGTCTGTACTTTTACTTGCAGTGTTCATTAATATAACGGCCTCCACCAAAAGTCAAATCATGATATATCTAATATTTCTTCATCACAATATGCTAGTTTTGGGATCAGCTCCATCCCTGATGGATAAATGTTTTCCATTAAAATATATCAGGTTTACATTTTAATTTAATGTCAATGATATATCAGACTAAAAATTGGATTCAAAGTACCTACACTGGGTTCTGAAAGAGCTTAGAAGCAATAATGTTTTAATAGCTTTTCCAGACCAGTCCTTTCCACCCTTAGAAGTGGTATTGGCTAGTCCAGGTTTTGTCTTAACACACTGTTCTGTATTTTAGAAGACATTTCTCTCAGAATATAATTTCCTTTCTGCTTTCAAATATTGCACAGAGTTGAACAATGTTTTAACAATACTGAATTTTAAAATAATCTCAACCAATTATTTTCAGTCACAGCAGCCATGGCTCATCTGCTAGTCAGTCCAGCACTTGGTTCGATGTCCTCATTCAGAAGGTTGAGTTTCACTTCTGATTCCAAAGGCACAAATGCAAAAATCTAGATGGACATTCCAGAGCTCCATCAAAGAAATGTGTCACTGCTTGAAGAAGCACCCTTCAAGTGAGTCATTCAACTAAGTTCCAGATTTGTTCTAGTCTCCAAAGGATGCCACATAGAAAAAGTCAGTGTCTTGACCAACTCTTGATATCACTGGGAAAGAAAAAAATATTGGTCATTATCTCATTACTGTATCTGTGAGTTTTCTTGCGTGTAAATGTTCTAAGTTACAACATTGGAAACAAATCATAAGTAAAGTGATTGCAAAGTGTTTAGGGACATCCAGAGGTTGTGAAATATATTGTATAATCTATTTTTTGTGCCATACCAAAATAGCATGCAGCAAATAAAAGAGGAACAAAGTCAATGGATTGAAAAGAAATTGTATCTTTTGTATTATTGGGTCATTTAGGCATTTGCTAGATAGTTGCTAGAACAAGGAAGTCAACCCCACTAACTAAATATTCACAATGCTAAAAGAGTTAAGTGCGGCAAGACTAAAAAGAAAAAGATTACTAAATGCAAGTTTTTTCTTATCAGCCAAATTTAATACTCAGGAATGTGGCATTATGTTCTGTTGGGAATAATGAACAGAAGCAATATAATCTTGGGGGGTACAATTCTGAAAGGGGATAAGAGATGACATATTTGAGGGTATGTGTATGCTTAATTTAAGGAAGCACGTCAAGTTGAAAAAGTGGTTAAAAACGTGCACAGAAACCTGGGCTAGAGTACAAGAGCTGGATATAAATTTAATTACTTAGTTGCTTGAGATTTATAATCAGTTAATTTTGCTAATTTGATTTAAGTTGGTTCTGGGCCTTTCATATGATTTAAAATATATTTCTGTTTACACAAGGATCAGCAGTGATAGTCATAAAATTCTATTTAAAGGACAAAAATGACACGAGGTAAACAAAGGGCAGAAATAATCCAGAAGCAGAATATTGCCCGACCTATTATGCATTCCCAACATTTTGTGCATCAATGTAGAGCAAATACAGGTTTCCAAATCAAGAAAGTGGGTGGAGCCCATAACCAAATGAAAATGTGGCAAATAACTGGCAGATTAGGCAGCATCTGTGGAGAGAGGAAAAAACGTTTCAGATCGATGATTATCAGCTTCCGCTTCTTTCCACAGTTGCTCTTCCAAGTTCTTAATCTGACTTTCAACATCTGCGAATCTTTTGCTTTTCACCTTAAGGAATCATCCCTGCATGGTGGCCGCACCAACCTTACCTGGGCAACTATCTTAACTTCGATGAAAACTTACAAACATTGAATGTCCTCAGTCCTTCCCACTACGTGGCTGGCATCTCCTCTAACTCTTTCAGTCGCCTGGTGGCGCTTGAATGTTTATTTTCAGTTTCACTTTGGAAAAAACACTAAAATTATCCGCCTTGATTTAAGAGAAGGGTGCTTATTTGTTGCACGAAGGTTATTCTCGCCTGTGGCACCATGCAGCAGCTCAATTCTTGGGAGAACAGCAGCACGCTTGGGCCAACCACATACGCTGGCGTGGCTCTCAGCTCCCCCCACGTCAGTGAGGAGAGAGTGACAGATATAGTGAGGCAGAGGCAGGGCAGAGGGACCAACAGCGAGCTCCAAGCCGCGGAGAACCGCCCTCCGTCCCTCCGCCCCTCCGCCGGTCATCCAGCCGCAGCAGCCTGGGGAGGGAGGCGGGAGCGGACGGCGCAGGCGCAGTGGGGTGGACGGCGCCGCACGTCACTATGAACGCGTCGGAGGCGCGGCCCCGCCTCCCGGGCGCGCGCCCCCGCC
>JARFYF010000050.1:16665359-16676578 GCA_030265395.1 Rhina ancylostomus | reverse complement strand
GTAAATGAGCCTAATAAAGTAATGCTTTAGAATTTGGCAAAATGCAACTCTCTTAAAACAAAATAAATGGTTGTTGTAATGAACTTACAATGAGATTATACAACATCTACCATACCCCAATTTTTGTGTGGTGAATGTAATAGTGAAGCCTTTTTATATATAAGAATTTTGATACTTTCATTTCATATGTTAATGCAATTCTGTTTAGTGCTATTGGAGAAACTGATATTTTTATTCCCAAATTGAGGGATTAGGATATTTATATTTTAAAAAGTTAGTTCTCATTATGCATCCCCAAATCAAGTTCAGCAGCAATTACATACAACCTTCTTCAAAGCTGCTACATCTTAGCTTTAAAGCGTCAGAAAATGTCTTTTATTCTCCCAGTGTAGCTTGGAGTAAAATCTTGTTCTCAGATGAAAAGAACTCAATAGCTTGTTTTACTCAGATCTTTCTCTCCCTAGCACTGGTTTTCAGTCTCTAAATATCATCTTTCTAGAATAATAAATATTGCTTGTGTTTTTAATCTGTACATTTACCCAAGAGGTTAAAAATTATTTGCGCTGGTTTTGGGTATACATTGGACAATTCTGTCACTTAGACAGCACAGCTGAAAGCAATCATGTGACATGGCATTCATGTGTTTCTGTACCAGGCAGAGTTGAGCTAATCGACCTTTTCACTAATATCTCAGAAGCTGTGATTAGTGCTTCCATTTTCTTGGTAGTATTTGCATCTCATATAAAACTTAAAGATAGCTTGATAACTGAGTCGTTAGATACGACAAGGATATGACATGATCAGTACCGTATCTCCATAGGGGACCAGTGTGTGGCTAGACCTGGGATCCGATGTAGTCAGGTATGTGGCCAGAGGCAGGGATCAATGTGGTTCGGTCCACGTCTGGAGCCAGAGTCCAAAGTGTGTGGGCAGACCATGGGATTGGGGATCAAAGTGGTTAAGTATACTACTGGAGCCAGGGACTGGGAATGCAGTTCACAATGTGGGTCAGTCTGCAGCTGGGCTTAAGAGCTGTCCACTGGACCATAGCTGGAAATGTGGGCAAGGAGGGGGTGAGAAACCCAGAGGGAGATAGTGGGCATGGACTCCAGTACGTGTGTGAGTGCACGCTAGGCAGGACCTATACGTGTACCCCCAATGCATTCCCACGCAGTCATCTCTATTTATCTTATACCCCTTGCCACAGGAACAAGACCTACCTCTGTGAAGCCCTTGCAGCAGCTGGTGCACAATGGCCACCTTACATTAAAAGAAGCTGCTCATAGGTGACTTCCACTCCACCATGCAAGGTTTGGGATCAACTGGACAATATTTCAACCACCACCTGCCCATCTGTGGAAGAGTTTGCAGTTCCAGATTGGTCTGAAGAGCCACCTCCAAAACCAAAAAAAGAGTGGAATCAAATAATCTTCAATCCTGAGGAACTCCCCAAATTGTGACAAATTTTGTGGACCTGTACATATAGAATTGTAATATTCCATCATGCAATTTTACACGTTTATCTGAACTGCTCTCAAATGTGTGCAGCAAACACTGCTCAAACATCACTGATGCAAAATTACTAAAGGAATTTATAATCAATCGTTATGTTAGAACCTACCAAAACAATCCCTTGTTTTCGAAACTTCTTTGTAATAAAATTTCCCCCCACAGCAGTATAAAATCTTCATGTCCAATATAAAGTTTAATTTTAATTAGTTCTTGCATCTGAACATCAATTCAGATTATTAGAAAAACACAACTAACAATTATTAAAAATTCTGATAAGTAAATATGGAACTGAGTGAGATAGGCATTAAATAGGGTTAGGATTCAGATCTCAAAATTAACTCTTCAGGAAACAATCACAAAGTGAATTATGATCATTAGATAGTTTTGCAGTTTGCTATCCTTAAGCAGATTAATTAAAATGGAAATTGCTGACAGGGAAATGTACAGATTTTACCATTTATCTGCAACATTTCCAGGAAATACAATAAATACAATTCTATACCAATGTTTGTTAATCGCACTTTATTGATAAGCCAACCATTTACATTATAACAATGTATCTGCATGTTGCATTTCCTTCTCCATGCGGAGTTAATATTCATTTGGAATGTTTTCTTGGACTCTCATCAGTGACACTTTCTTACTTTACATTGTCAGTGGTTTAGTTCACATTCACTTTGTCATTTTCATCTTGTTGCTTTTTGCACTTAAACTTAATCCATCCCTTATTTCAAATGCAAAGGTGAACTGTTGAAGGATAATCCTGAATTAACTGAGCAACAGCACTTCAAACATTTAGCAAAATGATGACAGGATTACACATAAGATCTGACCACAAGTATTAGGGAAGTATTAAAATACAGTACAGTAAGTTATATGCAATATTTTGAAAACTGCAATGGATGAAAATGTCAAAATGAAAGATAAAATGTAAATAACTTCCACGAGTAATGTGAAAAATTCACTTTCACCTCAACTTTATGAAACTCAGATGCAATTAACGGACAGAAAAACTGACCCGAAGTTTTAACTTTTCTACCAGATGAGTATTTGCCATCATTTTTAATTCTGAACAGCATTTAGATGAGAACAATTAAGGTAGAAGATGTAATAAACATCGAGATTTTTAAATCATTAAATTTGGAAATCAGATTCAAATGTTTCCAGCAAGAAAAATGTGCTTATTAAAAGCTGCAGTAAGTGGTATGGTTTTCACTTCCCATATGTTGGTTCATAGACTAACAGCACCTCGAAAGAAGGCACCAAGTGGAACTCAGGCACTTATCTACAAGAAACAATAACTCAGATGGTAAAATAATAATTTCCCCTGCTTGTTTCCCAACAGGGAGCTTAAGGAACACTAGCCAAGGTCTGAGTACAGACCATCCTCTTTGCTGAGATGTTGCAGAATCTTTATTTTAATGTATATAAGTAAACTAACTGGTATACTACTTGTATGAAGATAGTAACATTTACAGTTTTGTAATGTTGTAAAAGGACACAGAAACACATGCATCAACTTAAGTCACGTAAAATGAAACATAACAATAGTTGTTGGGACATGGATGATTTTAACCTTTGATTCCTTGTAGCATTGGTAATAAACAGAAGGCAATTAATAAATGAGTAATAAATAGTTTAAGAAAAATTTACTTAGCAGTCATATTTGCAACTTGGTGATGGACTGGAAAGTTAAGTCATTGGAAGATTTTTGTGGCTTAAAAATATTTGCAAAAATAGTCACTATATTTAGGCCACATTAATTTATGCAATTATAAATAACCTGCTTCTCTGCCCTGATCAGTTTCCATAAATAAAACTGATATTCTAATAAGTATTTGGAAATTGAAAAATTACTGCCTGTTCTGAACCCCGCATAGAATCTATCATACCATTTGTTTTAATACTATTATTTACAAGTGTGCCGAGTTTATACATCTTTGAACATAGATATTAAAAGTAAATTAAAAACACTCTAACAAAAAAAAAATTACATGTGTGAAAGCTTGTAAATGGGAACAACTTGGTGGTAGTGCCAGCATGGCATTATTTGAATAGTCAACCTAATTAAATGCAACTAATTCCAGGGACTTGCATTCATATGGATTACATCTAAAAACATGGATATTTGAACCTTTAAAATATTTATCTCCCAGCCCTGTGAGAAAAGAGAAACTTGGTATCTACTTTGGCTTTAAGGCATTTCTATGAAGTGAAAATAGACACCCCATGTTCCAACACTGACTGGCCCTTGATCTGATACCTGTTGCAAATGGGTATGGAAGATACAAATGAAATCTTGTGTACAGTCAGAATTGAGAACCCAATTTTTTTTGAACACTTAAAATTGGTTTATGAAGAATTTTTGTAAACTTAAAGTATACAGAGAAAAAAGTGTTTCTTATATAAATAATGCATTATTCAGGAACTTATTCTGGATTATTCATTTAAAATATACATTTCCATTTTCTGGGCATAACAGCTGACCTACATATTTTGCCAACAGGTATGCTGTGCAAGAGTTAGATAAATGGCCACAATTAAATATTGCACCTTTCACCCATCATAAAATACACAATTAGTTCAAAACACTACTGTGAAAAGAACTCGTGCAAAATAATTCATCAGTTTTTCAGAATGCCAAGATTATAAGGTAGTCATTATAAAATTCAATGCACAATGGATTAATGGAGAATCGAGCACATTTTAAGGCATAAAATGTGATCCAAAGTAGTTTATTTTAGCAAGAAAAGGAAGGTCTTAAATCAAATATTGGTGAGAGTTTAGATGATAACTTACTCGTGCACACATGTAAAAAATTTAGGCATTAATCACACAAATCTTTATATTATTAAAATATACAATCAACTGCCTAATGAATATCCATTTAGAAATATCCAATAAGAAAAGCTTGCTGTTTGCATTGAAGCAGCTTGTTGTCCCTGAGAGGAAATTGAAGACACTAGTAGTTGGGTGGTTTAGTTGCATTTCAAAGGTTTGAACATGGCCTTCATACAATCAATGGTACATTTAGCTGTCACAATCCCATAGGTTGCAGTATATTTTTATTCATTCTTGGTGGCTTCTATTAATAGATGCACAGAACAACAGGATTCGAGATTTCCTGTAATTCACACTTTTTTTAAAGAATTTCTGGATTACCCACTCCCTTCCGATAATCATCAGCTTCAGTACATATATCAAATGATCCAGATGACATCATTAATTAATCTCCTTGTACAATTGCTATTTAGCAGGTAACCAAATTCCAAAAACTTTCTGAATTACTTCAAAATGCTTCTTAAAATCCTACTGATTTGTTGTAAGTGGACTTCATTCACACAATGCAATGCAGTCAGGACACTGTATAAGCTGCACATGGCACACAAAAGGAATCTTCATACCCATACCATCCAAGAACTATTTTGCTTGAACCTCAAATGTATCCTCTGGAACTTGGGACAGGAATCATGTATCACCTTCGGTGCTGGTCACTTGTTTCATCTTTCGGCTCTGAACTATTTGGAATGATCCTCCTGCTACCTGTTTCAGCTGGTTCTCCAGGGCACTTCGGAGATCGTCAGTTTTAAAGTTTGGCACTGGATCAAGGTTGATGATCAGTTTATCCCCATCATCCGGATGGCCTTCATCTATTTGTGACCTTAGGTCCCTCTTTTTTCTGCGTAGATCGCCACCTCCATCGACTTTCAGGTCTTTGTATGGTTCACCATTCTTCTGGCTTGGATTCTTTTCCTTGTGTTGTGGCACAATGTTTGGGTCTGGCTGCATCTCGTCATCTGAAGCTTTTCTATGATTTTTCAAAGAATCGTCTTCAACTTTCCTTTTGTCAGATTCTTGTGCTCTGTCTTTGAGATTTTCCTCTGAAATTTTTGGAATTCTAGCTGCATTCACTGGCTGCTCAATTTTTTCCTTCCCATCTTCCATGTGTCCAACTGGGTGATCATCCTTTCCCTCAAATACATCCTTAGCTCCAACTCTTACTTTTTCATTCTTCTCATCATGCTTCGGTTTTTCTATTAAAGGATTGGGCTCAATTTTCAACTCAATGCCATGAACTTCATTTTTTGATTTTACTTCAACATTGAGACCTTCAGAAAACTTTGTGTCTTTATCTGGGATCTTCAGATTTCGAAACCCAGCTTCAGCTTCTTTCCTTTGAACTCTGATCACATTCTCCAAGGGAATATTTGGATTTCTAAATCCATGCTCTTGGGCAGATTTAGCTGCTGCTTCAGGAACTTCAACATCATTCTGAAGCATCATTTTTTCACCATCTTTGCTTTTCAAGAGAAGTCCTGGAGCCCCAATGTTTTGGTCAATTTCTTTGATTCCATCTTTCAGCTGAGGGGCAACTTTATGAACGTCAACATCAATTTTAGCATCTTGCTTAGGATCATGAACTCGATCCTGATTTTCTAGGGCACTGCGCTGAGCTTTGTGCATAACATTTTTAAGTTCAATATTATCTTTCTTGTGATCAGCTGCTAGCAAATCTTGGTCAAGTTTAGGAGGAGAGTCACTCTGCAAACCAGCATTGATTATATGAGGCTTCTCCTCCTTCTGCCCATTCACAGCCTCGACATTTTTTACCCTATCTTCACTTCCTTGATCAATTTTCTCTTTCACGGGATTTTCATTATCTACAGAAATTTCAAAAAAGTAAAGGAGATGCAAGAGTAATAAGCAAAAGCATGAAAAATGATCAGATTTATTAGTTATAGGACAATAAAAACTTTATAATACTGTTAGTGGCCATTCTGCTCATTTGGCTGAATGGGCAGAATTTGCGCATTTGCCTCTTTCTTGCTGTTCCATAGATGTTATATAATTTTACCCAACTATTTAAATATATTGTTTATAAAAGACCTACATCAATTGAATTTTCATTTAGATTTGCAATCCAGAGTAAACCATCATGTTCAGTTCCTCTCTGCAGCATTAAGTTGCTTTGCTAGTTACATCACACCACAGCAACCTATTGAGTGGTTATGATTAATCTTGTCTATAATGTTAAATACATCAGTAAAAATGTCCCAAACTGAACAATGCTAAATGAATCTACCTCTTAAAGAATTGTCACCCAAATTAGTACAGAATTGCCCATCTTTACTGTGTTCTTTATAATGGCTCTCACCCAGCTGTCCTTTGTCCTCATCATCATTCTTTTGCTGGTGGATCTCCTTGTGTTGTTCCTGAATGACAGCCAACAGTTTCTCCTGTTGGTCCAACAGTCGCTTCTGCTGTTCTTGCTGCTCTTTAATCACATTCAGTAAAGCTACATGATCCATGTGTTTTCCCTCACCTGCATGAGGAAAAAAAGTAAAGATGAAATTAATATTTTTCATCAAAGCTACATTGCTCTAAATGTTTAGATCCACATGATTACAGTCTTTGGATTAATTTTGAGAACAAAAGTATCCCTATCAGTCGTTCATGCCATTTAATCAGAGCATGACTGATTGGCAGTTAAGCCTCACTTGGTCAGCTTTTGATACCTTTACCAAACAAAAGCTATTTACCAGCTCTAACCATTCTGTCATTTATAGCCTTTCCTGGAGAAGTATTCTAAATTTTTACCATGTGCAGAAAAATGCTCCCTAATTTCACTCTAGCTTAACACTACATGACCTAGTTCTAAGTTCATAAGCCTGATGTTCTCGACTTCTCCCCACCCAACCCCAGCTCTTGAGGAAATTGTTTCCTTGCGTCAACCTCATCCATTCCTTTTCACATTTTATGCACCTTCATCAGTTCACTCAATGACTCAAACTCAAGGGACTACCAGTCAAGTTTATGCAATTTATCCTCACAATTCAACCTTCTAAACTCCAATACATTTCTTATCTTCTGGCGCCAAATGCCCAAGAATAAAGCTTTTCTAAAAGATGGTACTTAAAAATGAATATGGTACTTCTGATGGGGTTTGACCAAAACTCCATATTTTTGAAATACAAAATCCTCCATCTTATTTTCCAGTACCCTTTTATAGATTACTACAAAGGCACTTTTATTGTACTTTTTTTTTGAGAGTTGGGGTTCCAATGGTGAAGAAACATCAACATATTGATTGATGTAGAAACTTGAATTTAATTCAAGGTCCATAAATACAGATTTCATCAAAATTTCAGTTTCCAAAGTGTGGTAGGAAGTGGGGCCATGTTATAATTCCCCATTTTCACAATGAGCAAACTACAGATGTTGATCCACAAGGAGGAAAGAAATGTCATCTAACTGCTAGCTGGTTTTCAATATTTTAAATTGGATAACGAGGTGGGGAATAAAACTGGAGAGATAAATGACTGAATGTGCAAAATAATTTAATATGTAAATTCTGCTGAGTACAACCTTCAGACCACAAAGCTTTGCAGTTTTATTTCTTAATCTGATCTGTTGAGTTATGAATTATAAAAGGAGAAAGCTACGTACTGCATTGATCAGCATGGTGCATTCTGTTTACTGGGCAAGTAAAATCGCTATAGACCAGCATTTTTTAGAAGTCACAATTTTCTTTGCAGCAACGAACTTTAGCAATTTATGATGTTGTGGGAGAGGTTTTAAAAGAAGTGGAAAAATTAACTCTAAAAAGTTAAATAGTTGGTGAATCAGAGGTGTGCGAGAGAGAGGAGAGACAGTGATAAGGCTAAAGGCGGCAAGAGAATATACGAAGGACTGAGGGGAAAAAAACTGCATTTGTACCATAGAGTATTTCAAAACCTTAAAATGGCTGTGCAGTTATAGATTTTAATGTCAAAGACACTGGCCAATGAAATGCTTAAAGTGGTATTTGCTTTGAACCAAAAGCTTTCCAAGAGCTTTAGAGCCCAGTATACTTCCTGTCACCACTCACCCTCTACTACTTCTCCATCTTGTTTTCCTTCCACAATTGCATTTTCATTGTCTCTCTCATCTCTGATGTGTAACTGTGATTCTCCAGCTGCATCAACCTTTTCCAAAGATGGAAAATCCTTCTTGTTGCCTTTATGGGGAGGAGTAGGATGCAAGGTTGGGAAAAGAAAATGGGAAAACAAAAAATTCTTTATAACTATGTTACATGCAAATGCCGAAGAATAAAACACTGGGTGTGTACTAAACTACAACATAAATTTAGTTAAAAATGCACAGAATTTCCTAGCAGCAGCCAGCTGTCCATGGTTGTGCGTGCAAAATGCTAAATCAAAAAAAAATGCAGAAGCTGGCAATCAAAGTCAGAAAATGCTGGATAAATCCAGCAAATCATGCTGCGTCCATGGAAAGAGAAACAGTCAACATTCAGGTCTGTGACCTTTTGTCAGACCAACAACCAGATTTTCCAGAATTTTCTGTTTTTGTATGCAAAATACTATTGCACAGAGAACAGGGACCTAAAACTCATAAAGGTGTTTGAAAAACAACCTTGACAATTGGCTACACCCAGCTGTTGAACTACCTGGCTGCAAAACCTGTTGAAGACTTTACACATTTAGAAATGTCTCTGATACTCTGAAACATTTAACAATCAAAACTTAAAAACAAATGAAACTAAAACCTCAACATGTTCAAAAAATACTACCCAATAACCCTCACAGCTGTTCCTCTCCAATGAAATGAGAGGCACTGCTGTTCCTGTGCCAAGTGCAATTTGGCAAAGGTTGAGTCAGCAGTTTCCCCAGTGCAAGTGCTGGGGAACTTCACAAATGTATGTTCCTTGCTAGATTCCATGAGGACTCCAACTTACAATGGCTGGGAAGGAACCAGCCACAAAATTAGGACTTCAAAATTCACCCATAAGTCCCACACTTTGTGGCATTTAAGCAGGGAAATCACATTTCCATGAAATCCAGACCAGTGTTTTTCTGTTATTTGCTTTGTTCAGTAATTGCAATCATGTTTTTGTGACACTAGAGGGCTTCAATGCCTTTAGTAAATTCAATGAAATTCTCCTCAAATAGAGCTAAACCCAATCTGTAAGTTTTAGTTGTGCATTTCATTTAACCTGTAGTTCTAGTTTGTTGTCAGTAGACAGCCAGTCAATGAATATTGGTGACTCTCCCACAGTGTACTCACAAAGGGCTAGGTATTACACTACCTATATGGCAATGGCACTGCACCTGTTGACAGGAAGTCTTTTCACTGAAAGGCAATCATTACAGTTTCAGCGGAACAGATGGAAATACAGAAAATGGTTCTGTGCTGTTTGACCTGTAAATTATTGAAGTTATAGATTGATGACAACCTCAACAGGTGACCGGCTCAAAATATACGAGTAACGTACAGAATATTCTAAAGAAGAAATAAGACTGCCTTACCACTAAAATGGCAGAGATAACCCGTTAATAGGTGTCACAGCATTATCTGTATAGGTGCTGGTTACATTTTATTATTATCCCCAACTTCACTTCAGTTTCTGCCCTGACCACAGGGAGATTAATCAGGTCTTAAAGAGTGCAGCTTTGCTGATGTTAGCAGCATTGAAGAAATTTAAGTCAGCAAATTAAAATGCAAAACCATTTTTGTGAACAGGCCAACTAATATTAAAATATTTTTGGCCAAAATAAGCGTCAGCAGTCATTGAGGAAATGTCCAATTTCTGCAGGAAACAATTAGATGAATGGATTAATTCAATTGAACTGTCCAAACAGGAAAACTGAAGCTCAACAGATAGACTGCTGCAATTCTTTTTTACATCACTTAGTCTCTTCCAGCTTTTCATAAATTGGCAAATCAACTGAATGGTAGCGAGGAGAAAGGAGGTGGAAACCATACAACCGCTGCCAAATCCCTACAATTAAATTTGGGATGTGTGGGTGGATATGATGAGAGGAGTGAAAGGTCACTGGTAATCAGAAGCCAGTTGAATTACAAGCCATATTAATATCATGGCTAAAGCAACAATGCAGATGTTACACTCTTTGGGATGAATAGCTCACCACTTGATTCTTCCGAGTCTACTCAACAACTTTTCTTACAAATATACATGGCTTAGAAGTGTGATGGCAAGTTCTGCACTTCTATGCTGGTTGCAAACATAAGAAAAATTGTTAAGCAGCATTCCACACAAAGCAGATCACCTGATCAATGCCTCTGCCAATGAATTTGATAAGCAGTCCATCCCTTCCCTTTAGTGCACTGTGGCTACAATTTACATTGTCTACAGGAACTAATGCAGTAACCCGCCAAAGTTTAAGATGGATCTGACCAGATGCAGCTTACCATTTTTAACATCTTTGTTGTTCATGTTTTCTACCATTCCTTCTTGATTATGAATCACAGAATCATCTTTTCCAGGAATTTTGCCATGTTTATCCATCTTTTGTTGATGTATTTCTACGCCTGCTTGAGGCACTGCACCTTTTGCATTCATTTCCACTTCCATCTTGGCTGGCTGTTCCTTTTGCTCTGATTTAGCTTCTGGAGCATTTCCAGGATTATTGATGTCATTTCCAATTTTTTCACCCTGTTTTTTTACTACAGGATTAATTTTTGCTTCCTCTTTTGATTCTTTTACCTCTTTTTCTTTAACATTAATGTTGGCTTCCTGCTTTACATCATTTGCCTGCTCAGCTTTCATCACTGGTAGCTTCTTTTCATTTGATTCATCACCATCCATACCTTCATCTACAATAACCTCGTCGTGGGGGTTGGGTGGTTCATGTCGATGAGCTTCTCCGACAGGATGAGCAACCCCTGAAAAGAAGAAAGTAAAAAGC
>JARFYF010000050.1:16594378-16607477 GCA_030265395.1 Rhina ancylostomus | reverse complement strand
TGAAAGGTCTCGACCCAAAACATCGACTGTTTATTTCTCTCCATAGATGCAGTCTGACCTGCTGAATTTCTCCAGCATTTTGTGTGTTGCTCCAGATTCCACCATCTGCAGAATCTGTCTATATGTATTCATATTTAACTCGTTTCTTTTTACTTGAGATTCTGTGGATCACCCTACATTAAGGAAAATGTTCACAGCTCATTTGAAAGATATGTATTGATAATAAGGCTAATAGAGAACAAAAAATGCAAATGTAGGCATTTGCTTTTATACAAAACAAATTCATGTTTCTTCAACATTACTAGCAATGTCAGCACTTACTGTCCATTCCTAATTGCCCCTTGAATCTATTTTGCTTGCTAGACCAATTATCTTTCTCTGAACTGCCCTTTAAAATTTTCTGTTCAAAACTTAATCAATTTTCCTACAGTAGATATGATGCTCTTGGAGCTTTGTTCAATCTTTGCACTAGCCATAGTAGTAAAACACCGACAAATTCTTGACCAACTTTTGAACTGAAAAGTTGATTCAGTTTTATTATTCCAAAATCCAGCATTGCCACGGCCAATGCCATTTATTACTATGAAATGTTGTATTATATGTTCTACAATTCATTCCTAATGGAAATTATTTCTATTAAAATACATGCTCAAAGTTGCATGCAATACAAAACACTTACAGTAATGTAAAATGTATTAACCACATTGAGGGCTGATGAGAAGATAGTACTCATTCTTTTCACAGATGGTTCATCCAAACTGTCATATGTCGGCAACACTTGACTATGAAGAAATAGTGAAAATAAATCTATAAATCCTACCAACATATTCAACAATGAAATCTGTAATATCTCTAACAAAAACAAGAAACCAACTTAGATTACTAACACTTTGTCTTTAATAAAGCTCACTACATCCTGAAGACTAACATTGTGAAACAGTTGATTTAATTGGATTAGATAAGTAGTTCAAGCTCTGGATATTATCACCTACAAGCTAGGCAAGTACCCTGTAAAAGCTAAAATTCAACCGCAACACTATGCAGACCTAACTCAAATGACAAGATTAAAGAGAAACTGGCAATTGAACAAAAAGTTAATTTCAGAAACTGTTTAAAGTTCCCATGATACTGTTTGGCTAAATTCCTCATCCATACTTGTGTATTGGGAGGAAAATTTAGTTCTATTTGATAAAAAGTAAGGAGCTCTTCCATATCAAGGCAACCACTCTTCCTTCCAAAAATTAATCAATCCTTCTTACACTTTCTTCTTTGCAGGATTATGTTGTGCAAATAATGTATTCGTATTTACCTGTGAAAGTAATTCAGAGCATAAAGTGCTCAAGAATTATGGCTTTTGAACATGCTTTTTATAATGATCAAATTATTTTGCAGAGAAAATGTTGAATCTGAATATTAATCGTAAACAATTTCAGGAAAGAAAGACTTTCGTTTGTATAATGTCTTTCCCATGTTAAGTCATCCCAATGAGATTTACAGCAAAAGAAGAGATATAAGTCTCATCACTGTGGTAAGATTAAAAAAACAGCTGATTTGTAGATAGCAAGCTCAAATGATTAGTAATGTGATAATCAGATAATTAGTTTCTGTGATGTTGATTGCAGGATAAACATCGGCCACAACACTGGTTCTACAATGAAATACTGGCTGTGGAATCTTGCATCTTCGAGACAGTAGATGGGATATCAGTTTAAACATCTTACATGATGACAGTGCTCCTTCAATACTGCATTGAAGAGTCAGCCTCATGTTTCTGGAGTAGGACTCAAACCCATAATCTTCCGACTTAGATGGGAGAGCGATTCCGAGTGACTTAGCAAACAGTCGGGCACACAGAAGAATACTATGTCATACAAGATTCTATCTTTGTTTTCAGATGCAGTTTCATTTCGTCTTTTCAACAAATTTGAAATGAAGTGTATATGCACACATAAGCTAGCTGGCAAGGAACAGTTTTAAAAAGCAATCTTGTATTTAAAGATGTTTAAGGTATGAAGATTTTGGTTGGCCGCACCTACTGCAGGCATTGACTCAGATAGCTGGCTGAACTGAAGCAGAATAAATATAGGTTGAAGAAATTTTGGTTGCTGTGGATGTGACATTAAGTACACTTAATACATTTAAAACAACCTTTTGAGGATGCATCACAATGTTATCAAACAACCTCAATTCAGCCTTTATAAACAAATGCATAGATAAGTGGATCTGCATTTTATATAAGATTTCATCTTAGTGAATAACGTTAATTCAGTAAAAACTTTATGAGTATGCGTTTTTTTTAAAAATGGAAGATAACCACATATGGAAGAGTCGAAAATGCCTTCCAATCCCAATTTCAAATTCTGGTCTTCATTTAAACCTCTGTGATCTCACCCCTCGCTATATCTTTTCAACCAACCCACTCCACCAACAAATTTCTTTTCAACTTAAGCAAAACCCTCTCTCTGTCCTATTATTGATAACCATATTGTGAATCACCTCCCTGCATGCATTTCCTTAATCCTGTAAGCCTGCAGCCATCTAGCTAATGATCCTCTCTCATATTCTGCCTCTGATCAAGTTCTTGGTCACAAAGAATGAGAAAAAGTACTTACGATTGACAGGCAAATGACATGCCATATATGGGAATGCATCGAAAGATTCCATCCCAGCGAATGTAACTGACTCTTCTAAGCCACTCACCACTGAAGAGACCATGTTTAAATGAAGACAGCACAATCTGTGGAGAACACCAAACTTAACAGCTAATAAATAATGTTCAGAACAGTATTTTATTGACAAATGCCATGAACTATAAACAATGGTTATTTGACCTATTTTACTTTATCCATTCACAAAAATGGCTCTAAAGATCATTGTTTATAAAATGATTCCAGAGCTTTCACCCCAGTAATACCTGGGAGCCTATTCTGCTCGATGACTTGACTATCCTGACATTTCTCCTCCATCTGACTTGAGCCCAAAGCATGTTGTTGTACTCCTGAAATTTAAAGCAATTTAAAAGGGAAACATCTTTCTTACACTACTTAGAACCTTTGTAAGGACACCACTCAGTTGCCTCTGAGGCTTAAAAACCTAACTTCTAGTCAATAATAACTCACAAATATCTCGTGGCTGGTTTCTGCATTGCGTCTACTCCTTACAACTTGATGTCTAGAACTCAGAATATTACACAAAACACGATTATATCATAGCACTATAAAGTTTGAGAAGAGACCATACTGCATTTCAGCTATTTCCATCCATACAAATTGAGAACCTGTAAACTAAACCACAAATCACAAATCAAAACATTTAAAAATCTAATGCAATTGTATCCTAACATTAGCCGGACATATTTCATAAGTGCACTCCATTTTATTGTGGGAGTCATAATTTGATGCACTATAATGACTCACTCCAAGTCCACAAGGAGACCACTGATTACTGTAACGTATTAAATGCATTGCAGATCAATGCAGCAATTTTTGTAGTACAAAGCCATATATTGCACTAAGTTTAAAAGCCAACCCTCAGCAGGGTTGGAAGAATTGAACAGCATCATGGAAAATATCATGGGATTTCATATGGGAAGATTGGACTGAATAGCTCAGGAAAAATCAGTTTTTTTTGGCAAATGGAAAAACATTATAGAGACATCTTATGCTGCATATATGCACCCTTGTAAGGGCTGAAAAGAAAATGATACAAAATTTTATGAAAATATTTCAAGGTTACTTCTAGTTTCAAATCTAAATTGAAAAACAAATCAAACTGAAATATGCCTGCAGTCATTCAAAGATCATATCAAATTCATAAGTGTATTGTGATCCAGAACAGATAGACCATAGAACAGTACAGCACTGGAACTGGCCCGTCGGCCCACAATGTCTGCACTGGACACTATGCCAAACTAAACTCATTCTCTTCTGTCTGTACATGATCCGTATCTCTCCATTTCCTGTATATCCATGCATCTATCTAAAATCGTCATAAATGCCACGATCATATCTGCTTCCACCACTACCCTGGCAGCCCGTTCCAGGCACCTACCACCTTGTGCAAAAAACTTGCCCTGTACATCTCCTTTAAACTTTCCCCCCATCACCTTGAGATGCATGTCCTCTGGTAATTGATATGTCTACTCTGGGGGAAAGATTCTGACTCTCTACCTTATCTATGCCTCTTAACCTTACAAACTTCTATCAAGTCTCCCCTCAGCCTCCAATGCTCAAGAGAAAACAACCCAAGTTTGTCCAACCTCTCCTTATAGCTTATACCCTCTAATCCAGGCAGCATCCTGGTTAAATTCTTCTGTAGCTTTTCCAAGGCCTCCACATCCTTCCTATAGTGCAGCAACCAGAATTGCATACAATACTCTAAGTGCAGCCTAATCAAAGTTTAATACAGCTGCAACACGACTTCCTGATTCTTGTACTCAATGCCCAAACCAATGAAGGCAAGCATACCACGTGCCTTCTTTACAACACTGTCTACTCGCATGGTCACTTTCAGGAAGCTGTAGACAGATCCCAAGATCCCCCTGTAGATCAATGCTGTTATGGGACCTGCCATTAACTATACTTTCCCTTTACATTAGGGCTCGCAAAGTGCAACACCTCACACTTGCTCAGATTAAACTGCAACTGCCATTTCTCCACCCATCTGTAACTGATCTATATTCTGCTGTATCCTTTGACAGCCCTCTACACTGTCCACAACTCCACCAGTCTGTGCGTCGCCTGCAAATGTACTAACTCACCCATCTACATTTTCAGCCGTCATTCATATATAATCACAAAGAGTTCTCTGCGGAACACGACTGATCACAAACCTCCAACCAGAATAACTGCCTTCCACCACTACCTCTGTCTTCTATGGACAAGCCAATTCTGAATCCAAACTACCATGTCACCATGGATCCCATGCATCTCAACCTTCCGGATTATCTAACACAAGGAACCTTGACAAATGCCTTAAGAAACTCCCTGTAGACAACATCCACTGCCCTAACCTCATCATCTCCTCAAAAAACCCAAGTTTTTAAAGAAGCGAGCTGCCCTGCACAAAGCCATACTGATTGTCACTAATCAGGCCATGTTTTTCCAAATGCATGCAATCCTATCCTTAAGAATCTTCTCCAATAGCTCCCTGCCACTAATACGAGGTTCACTGGCCTATAAATTCCTGGATTATACCTATTTCCCTGCTTGAACAAAGGAACAGCATTGGCTATTCTCCCATCCTCCAGGACCTCAACAGTTGCTAGTGAGGATACAAAAATCTTTGTCAAGGCCCTAGCAATCTCACCTCATCTCTTTCAATAACCTGGGATATCTCTCATCAGGCTTTCTTGCTGCAGTATTTATGTGGTTGGACCGGTTGAGCTTTTGGCCAATGGTGACTGTGCAATGCTGACTGTGAGGAACAGGAATGGCAACACCACTGAATGTGGGACAGATGGTTAGACTCTCTAATGCTGTATATGGTCATTGCTTGGCACTTCTGTGGCACAAATGCCACTTGCTACCCATCAGCCCATGCCTGAATACTGTTCAGGTCTTGCTGTATGAGAGACTGCTTCATCTGCTATGTGGCAAATGGAATTGAACATTGGAGAGCCATCAATGAACTTTCCCAATTCTGATCTTATAATAGGTGTATGAGGCAGCTCAAGATGGTTGGATCTGGGACACTGCCTTGAGGAACTGGTGTACTAATGTCCTGGGGCAGGGATGACAGACGTCCAACAACCATCTTCCTTTGTGCTTCTACATTTGAAAAGGCAAAGACTGATTAAGGATAGTCAGCATAACCGTGCATGGAAAATAGTGTCTCATGAACCTAATTGAGTTTTTTTTGAGGTGACCATGAAGATTGACTAGGGCAGGTGGTAGATGTTGTCAAAAGATCTTCTGAAATCCATGTAGACAAGGTCCCACATGGTAGGCTGGTCTGGAAGGAGAGATCACATGGGATCTGGGGTGAGCTAGCCAACTGGATACAAAATTAGCTCAAGGAGACAGAGTGGTAGTGGAGGGTTATTTTTCAGATTGAAGGCCTGTGACCAGTGGTGTGCTGCAGAGACAGGTGCTGGTTCCACTGGTTGTTTGTCATATACATTACCGATTTGAAATGTAGGTGGCATGATTAGAAAATTTGCAGATGACACCAAAATTAGTGGTGTGCTGGACAGTGATGAAGGTTGTCTAAGGTTACCATAGGATCTAGATCAACTGGAAAAGTGGGCCATGGAATGACAGATGGAATTTAACTCAGACAAGTGCAAGGTGATGCATTTTAGGAAGTTTAAACCAGGGCAGGACATACACAGTGAAAGACAGGGCCCTGGAGACCTTAGGGTACAAGTACATAGTTCCCTAAAAGTGGCGACACAAGTAGATAAGTTTGTGAAGAAGGCATATCTCTCACTTGCATTTGTTAGAGTTGGGGTTGTCATGTTTCAGTTGTATAGGATAAGGGTGAAATTGTTGGGAAATGTTGTGTGGAGTTTTGATTGCCATACTATAGGAAGGATGTGATTAAGCTAGAGGGTGCAGCAAAGATTCGCAAAGATGTTACCGGGACTGGAGGGCTTGAGTTATAAGGAGAGAAGGGATAGGCTGGGACTGTTTTCTCTGGAGTGAAGGAGACTCAGGGATGACTTTATTAAGGTTTATAAAATCATGAGGGGCATAGGTAAGATGGATTGTCCAGTCTTTTTCCCAAGGTAGGGGATTCTAAAACTAGAGGGCATTGTATCAAGGTGAGAGGAGAAAGATTTAAAGGGGACCTGAGGGGCAAGTTTTTCACACAGATGGTAGTAGCTACATGGAATGAGCTGTCACAAGGAAGTGATAGAGGGGGGTACGATTACAATGGTTAAAAGTCATTAGGATAGGTATATGGATAGGAAAGGCTTAGAAGGATATGGGCCAAATGCAGGCAAATGGGACTAGCTCAGGAAGACACCTTGGTCAACATGGACAACGTGGGCTGAAGTGGCTGTTACTGTGCTGTATAAGTCTATGACTCTATGCAGGTTGAGCAGCTGCACCTGATTCAGAGTCAGACCATCCTAATCTCACAAACATAAATTAATTAATGGGAAGAAGAGAATTCAGTGTTCTTTTCCTCCCTTTATTCACATACCAAATACTTTACAGAGGGGATGAGATGTCAACCTTTCCTCTCTCCTACTGTTGTTTTTGCTAAAACAACCTGAGGAACTTTTGCAGTGAATTTTCTGGGATATCCGAAATCAATGTGAAGGTTAAGGAAGCCCACCTCTCACCATCCTTAATTTACAATATGGATTCCCAACACCTCAAACCAAGAGGCACCAGTGACTAAATGAAAGCCACACACCAGTCTAGCAGAGGTGATTATCAACAACAGCTGGAGTGGCTACAGCAAATAGTAGCTAAAGTTCTATTTATGAGAAACTGGAGCTGTAAAAGGGGGTGTCAATTGCACACAATAATTGCTACTGGAGAAAAAAAAATTTAATATTTTGATAAGCTTTCTTGCTGGTCTGATCTCTGTTTGCTGAAGATCAGTATGTCTGTTTCTCAAATTCCATCCAACTTGTCTTTCATTCCTCAACATTTTGTGGTAAAAGCACTTTTTGACTGAGAAAAACAGCTTTTCAGAGCTTTATTCCCAAGAATTCTTCCCTGCTCACCCTTGAAATTTGTAACACTTTGTCCATTTATCTGGAAAATCTCAGAAACATTTCAGAACAAAAACATTTCAAATATCTCTGCTTTGACTGCCATTGTTAAAGCTAGAGTTTGTTTCAAAATACTTCAGTAACATTGTTGAAGCACTCTCACGAGGCTATTTGATATTGATTTTTTTTTCTTCCTTTAGGAATCTTCATGTGTCACAACTTTCTTTTATTTTGATAATGTTTATCTTTTGGCTCAAGGACCCAGCACACTGCAAGCCCATGGAAGACACTTTGAAGTTCACTCAAACACGGGCAGAATGCTGTTTTCTGCAGCAGAGGAAGAGGTGGTGGTCGGTGCTGATAGACTTCGAGTCACAGGTACTGAATATTGCTATCTATTCAAATCTAGAAGACAAGGTAATATTATGCATCTTTTAGAGAAAATACTGAAATCCTTACACCATGAATCAAGGACACCAAACTGTGCCAAAGAGTAGGGAAGTCTACACGAGATAGTGAATAAACATATAAC
The DNA here is from genome assembly GCA_030265395.1 of Rhina ancylostomus. Lineage (NCBI taxonomy): Eukaryota > Metazoa > Chordata > Chondrichthyes > Rhinopristiformes > Rhinidae > Rhina > Rhina ancylostomus. Next base: position 16,599,276 of record JARFYF010000050.1, on the reverse strand, counting down.
AAAATCAGATAAAGCCTTGTGATTGAGAAGCATGGCAATATTCATTGCCTAACTACACATGAAGAATAGTTCTTAAGTGAAGAACTGCAACTGGTTGCATATTCAGCTAATCAAGTGGGCCCCCTATAATGGGATACCATTTTATCTCCCCTGTGGGCCCCTAATAAGTCCCACTGAAGTAACTGCACAACCTGCTACATTCTGCTGCCTCCAGGTGTTGCAAGTGCTCTAGATGCAAGTTGAGTGGAATTTCTGGGACTTCCTGGCTTTCTGCTCCTTTTATCTCCTATTCTGAGCCTACCTGCCCTGCAAAGAAACAGGGTCAAAGATTCCTCTCTGCATTTTCCACTGAACGCTTTACTAGTTAATATGCTCTGGGTAGCAAGTATCCGAGGTGGAGAAAATAAATATGATGGTAATATAATTTTTCTTTAATTCCTGAAGTTGAACGTTCAATGCTCAAGGTAATTTTAGGACATAAGAACATAAGAAATGGGAAGGAACAGGCCAGTTGGTCCTCCACCAGAGAGGTGATGACTTTTCCAGTCTTGCCTCAACATTGTTTTCCTGCTCTCTCTCCCCATGCCCCTTAATGCCCTTGTGGTTCAAGTGTCTGTCAATCTTCACCTTGAATATATTCAATGACTTCTCCTCCACATCACTCAGGGTGAAGAATTCCAAAGACTCATAGCCCTCTGAGAGAAAAAATTCCTTCTTATCTCTATCAGATCCTTTATTCTAAAACTCTGCCCCCTCGTTCTGGAAACTCCATGCGGGGAATCAGCTTCTCAGCACCCTGTCGATCTCTCTCAGAATCTTGTACTGTATGTTTCAATAAGATTTCTTGTCCTCCTTTTAAACTCCAATGTATAGACCCAAACTGTTCAACCTCTCTTCGTACATCAAGCTCTTCATTCCAGGAATCAACGCAATGAAGCTTTCTGCACAAACTCCAATCCAGGTATGCCCTTCCATGAATATAGACACCAAAACTCTATGCAGTATTCCAGGTGCAGCTTCACCAGTGCCCTGTAAAGTTGCATTAAAATTTCTCTTCTTTTATACTACATGACCCTTACATAAAGGTCAACATTCCATTAGCCTTCTTAATTGTTTGCTGTGCCTGCATGCCAACCCTTTCTGTTTGTGTACTCGGACTCCCAGATTCCTTTGTACTGCAATATTTTGCAGTATCACATCATTTAAATCATAATTTGCTTTTTCATTCTCCCCTCTACTGTGGATAACCTGCCATTTTCCCACATTTATATTCCATTTGCCAACATCTTGCCCATTTACTATCAATATCCCTTTGCAAGCTCTTAATGTCCTCCACACAACTTGCTAATCCACCCATCTTTGTATCAACAGCAAATGTGGATAGGTACACTTGTTCCCCTCATCCAAGACATTCAAATACATTGTAAATTGTTGAGAACCTAGCACAAATTCCCACAGCAGCTTACTAGTTACTGATTGTCAATCTGAAAATGATCAATTTATACTGACTCTGCTTTCTGATAGTTATCCAGTCCTTTATGCATGCAAATATATTACTCCATCTCCATGCACTGCTACCTTGTGCAAGAACCTTTTATGTGACACCATTTCAAATGACTTTTAGAAATCCAAATCCAAATGTATTCATGAGTCTTTTTCGGTTAGCCTAATGGTTTCATCTTTGCAACAATTAACTTTTACTTCCATGTCTTGGTAAGTGAGGTGAAAGCAAACCTGGTGAGCCCAAGGTTGCATAACATTTTATAAACACATAGGACCATTCAAAGAAAAAAAAATTATAACAGTTCATTTAAAAGTCAAAAGTGGGCACCATATATTTTGATTACTCTGCATTCTAGGTTTTTTTATTGACCTTCAATGAGATAAGCTTAATATTAACAGCAGAACTCAGGCCAACAGAAACATTAATAATATTGTAGAATGATTGCCAATGTTCTGTAAATATACATCATTATATCAGGCTAGTGAATTGCTAAATCTCGAGGTTATTACAAGTTATTTCTCAGAAGTAGTTGATGAAGTTGTATTTGTGCAATATTTCCTTGCAAATCACCGTGAGCATGATCTTGTACTAAGTGAAGTCAAAAAGTAAGGTAACTGCTGTGCCTTGTTTGAGGTGCCCCAGTAAGGTTCAAAATTCAAAATATAGGCTGCAGGAAAAGTTTATGAATAAAAGATAAATTCAAAATCTGTAAGTTTATGTATTTTTATTAAATAGTACTCCCCCTATTGTTGGTGTAAAGATTAGTACAGTCTGTGTTTGGCCTAGCATTCACGGAGCTTTATCAAATAATATACAGTATATCAATTAAAAGACTTTTCCATTGTTAATTTGAAAACCTGACTGCTATACCTTTATATATTACGGATTGAAGCTGCACAGATGGATGTGTATTTTTACTCAACAGGTTTTGGAATTATCAGATCAACAAAGAGCACTAGCCTAATTCTAAACGCATCCACCCTATGGAAATGAGTTGGACAGGGTTAAAATAGTGTTGATGCTCCCAGTACCATGTTTATATTACATTGCCATCTACCACCATTTTAACAACAATTTATTTTGAACTAGAGACAGGGGCCCATAAAGGTATAGAGACCCTCATGATTATCTTAAAATGATAATTTTGTGGTTCAAGCCTCAGATAATTAAATGTCATGGAATTTGGCCATCAGTAAACCAGTGTGTGACTGGTGACTCACATGTTTTGCTAGCTCACTTGCAACTCCAACTGGATGTCAATTGGGGATTAAAATGTTAAGCTATGATCTTTGAGACCTGGTTAAAAGGATAGAGTTCCTATTATTGGTTGATAGGGTTTTGAGTCATATAATTAGGGATCAATCTTGTTTTTGTGGACATTAACTGCAGTTTGACATGAATTTTTTACAGAGATATCAAAACTGGATTGTGTGGAAAGTTTATAATGATTAGATTTTCTTGAACTATACTTGATCTGGAAATGTATTTTTGTTGACAATGGGTGAGATAATAATTTCTAAGGCTGACATTCCTCCTTAAGGCACAAAAGGAAATCACAATTTCATCATTTTGTCTTCTGTGAATGAGGATAGTAAGATGATGTAAATGGATCAGAACATTAATACACATCTTTCTATTTTTGTTGCTCTTGTAGCAATGGCCAACTGAACATTTTTTGGGGCCATCCTGAAATAATTTTGGATTGAAGTACTGAAAATATTTACAAAAGATACTAAGTCCTTTATAATGGGAAGTTATTATACAAGCTTCAAAAGTGGTACTGCTCTCTAAGAGTGCTGCCCCAGTGTAGATCTTGGCCCAACAATTTAAAAGCCTGTATTAAATAATTTTAATGTATGGAATAGGGCATGTTCAAAAAAGAAAAGTGCTTTTATATCCCACATGCCAATGTCCCTCTGAGCCTTGTGAATGAAAATCTCAGTTGGAGCTCTATGACGTGCTAAGTTCTCCATCCAGTAAAATAGTGACTTTACACTGAAAAGCAGCTTTAGTCCTCCCTGCCAGGCATTGTTGTCCACAGAGATACAGAAAAAATGTGACATTTGGTACTTCCAGAAATGGCTGTGCTACTTTATTCATTAACAATTCGTTGCTGAAACAAAACTATAACTTTGAGAGGACATAAAAAATCTACTATTTAAGACTCAGCATGGAAAGGAGAGGTTTAGAGGGCTATGGGCCAAACGCAGGCAGGTGGGACTAGCTCGCTGGGCAATACAGTTGGCATGGATGAGCTGGGCTAAAGGACCTGTGTCCATGCTGTAAGACTCTATGACTGCATGACTCTAAGTCTGCAGTAACCCTAATATGTCACAGTAGATTCTCCATTATGCTTTCACCAATGAATGTCCTTATTTTAAATAATGTACTCCTCATCGTATTCTATTAATTCATCTGGTAATGTTATATAGATTTATTTCTGACCTATTTTCAAATCTGCAGTGTGGTTTCTCCATCTTCGCAGCAACCTTTGCCCTAGAAATTTTTATACTTGTTCGAAGGTCTGATTTTAACATTCATTGCAACATTTCAGCTGTACAAGATGTCAGTGATACTGCAATGGAATATTGGCTGCAGTTCTGGTCAACGTACAGTACCAAGGACGCGATTAAGCGAGAGAAAGTGCAGAAAAAAATCACAAGAATGTTGCTGGCACTGGAGAGTTTGAGTTATAATGAGAGACTGGATGGGCTGGCACTGTTTTCCCCGGAGGCCGAGGAGAGACCTTAGAGAGGTTTATAAAATCATGAAGTGCATAGATGGATTGTCACAGCCTTTTTCTCAGGGTAGGGGAGTCTAAAACTAGAGAGCACAGATTTAAGGAGAGAAGGGAAAAATTTAAAGTGGACCTTAGCAGCACGTTTTTCACACAGAGGGTGATTAATAAATAGAACGAGCTGCCAGAGCAAGTGGTAAAGATAAGTACAATTACCATGTTTAGGAGACATTTGTATGGGTTCATGGATAGGAAAGGTTTAGGGGGATATGGGTCAAATGCAGGCGAATGATAGAATGACAGTAGGTAGTGGTAGAAGGGTTTATTCTAACTGGAGATCTGTGACCAGTGGTGTTCCACAGGGGCCTCTGTTGTTTGTGATGTATGTAAATGACTTGGATGAAAATGTAGATGGGTGGGTTAGCTGACGGCATAAAGAATGGTAGAGATGTGGATAGTGCAGGGACTTTCAAAGGATGCAGCAGGATATAGATCACAGATATGGGGGAGAAATGGCAGGTGGAGTTTAATCTGGGCAACTGTGAGGTGTTGCGTGTTGGGAGTTCAAATGTAAGGGGAAAGTGTACAGTTAATGGCAGGACCCTTAATAGCACTGACGTACAGAGAGATCTTAGGGTCCAAGTCCATAGCTCACTG
>JARFYF010000050.1:16436960-16448443 GCA_030265395.1 Rhina ancylostomus | reverse complement strand
TCCTGAGAATGTCATTTCCATGCTCTGAACACACATTGATCTCAAGTCTTCTATACAATTAGGGCATTCTGCATTAGGAACATATACTGAATTGTCTCAGTTAGAGATGGCTCAACGCTATTCATTAGCAAATTAAGATGCAACACTGATAGAACATGGTGTTCTTCTCTCACATTTACATATACTTCATGTTGACAAGGAAGGAAAAGCTTTAATGCTTCTAATCCATGTGTGATGCTAACAACAAAATAGTTCTTTTCCTTGTGTTAATAAACATATTTTTCAATGCTCTAAACAACCATGTACACAGTGTATATTTAACATTCTAAAGCAACATTTCCATTCAGCCTCAGTGGGCTTTGAGTCTAAATTTTAAATAGTTATGTCTATTAAAATTTACCTTTATTACTGGAACAATAACTATGACTGACAGTTGCACATAATCAGATAAGGAGCACTAACATAATAAGTACAAAATTCAATAACCAGCACTTTAAGTGATTTGAAATCTAAACAACCATTATAATGTTTCAATTAATTGTTATAGTGACTATTTGTAAATCAATGAGAATTTAGCCTACTTTTTCTTTTGTAATGCTAAGTTAAACTTTATTTGAGTTTAAATAATTTATTAGATTGCAAAATGAGCTCAGGATTATATCTGGTCATTTGCTTTGAGTGCATTAAGTATAGTTTTAAAAAGGAAGAAAATCAATACATGAAATCCTATTATAAATGATGAAAGGTCCTCATCCTGAAATGTTAATCCTGTTTCTCTCTCCATAGATGCTGTCTGATATGCTGAATGTTTTTGCCATTTTCTGTTTTTATTTCAGATTTCCAGCAAAGTACAGACTTTCTCTTTAGAGTGAAATGCTGTGTTCAGTTAATATTGTAAACTTGCACAAATAAATTCAATGGAAATTGTTGAGAAATAAAAGCAATCATTAAAAATCATGTTAGAATGGTACAAACACTCAAGACTCGACCCTATTCAGAGTCAAGAACAGGGGTAAACATTAAGGATGGAGAGGTAGTTGATCCTTGCTGGAAGTTGCATTAAATCCCATTAAAAATAGAGAAGACCTCAGGAGCAGATAGTACCCAAGATGAAGTTCTAAAAGTCAGCCAACAATGTTATTGTCCACTTCTTGGATGAGGAGGATACAGTATATCAGGAAACCTCAGAGATACTGTCATCATGACTACTTTCAGGAAAGCAGACAAGTCTGACTGTGATAACTACCGTCTCCCTGCTGTCTGTCACATGATATGCCATCACCAGGGCCCTGAACAACTGTCTCCTCCCAGTGGTTGAAGAGCTCCTTCCTTCAAGACAATGTAGATTCCATCCATCCAGAGACATAGTGGACACAATCTTCACCACACAACAAGAGAAATCCAGAGCGCATCACTTACTGCTTACACGTGGGATTTATTACTAAAGTCATTGACTAAGGGGTAGTCTGGGGAACTCCCCTCACATTTGGCTGCCCCAAGGAATGTATCTCTATCTTAACTTTACTTCATGATGGCATGCAAGCCATATCCTAACCAATGAGTCTACGATAGAGTAAATTGCATTCCAGAAATGGTGTGATAGAGGGCAGTGTCATTGCCCTGATACTTTTCTCAAACTTCCTTGCCACAACACTGCACCTTATCACCAACAAACTTCCTGTAGGAGTGATGCTGATCTTCAGAACCATTGAGAAACTTCGAACCTGCAGCAACCGCCTGGCTGAACCACAGTCACCATAGCATCAGTAGTCAAACTGAAGCATGCAGTCAGTGCTTACGTTTGGGTGCTCGGAGGCTGAGCTCCAAGTCATTGTCAACTCGTTTCCTGGGGCCTTTGAAAGGAGGGACCTTACACTCAATGTCCACAGGACAAAGGTCCTTCTTGAATAACACTGTCCTCAATCGATAAAGGTTCATGGTGAGACTCTGGAAAATATGGACCATGTTTCATGTCTCGAGAGTTACCTCACAGCAAAGGTAAATATCAGAGAAGAAGTTCTCCATTGACTTCAGTGCATCAGCACAGCTTTGTTTTGATTGAGTAAAAGGATATCTTAAGATAAAGGCCTCAGCCCACAACAAAGCTTGTAGCCTACCAGGCAGCAGTGATGCATGCCTTCCTGAATGCTTTTGAGACATAGACCGCCTATGGCAGTCACCTTAAGGCACTGGAAAGAAACCACCATCACAGTCTCTGCAAAATCCTCCAAATTCAATGGAACCATGAGCAAACCAATGTTAGTGTCCTCTCCTGGGTTACATCCCCAATACTGAGGTACTAGTTACATTCTGTTAGCTCCAATGGACTGGTCATGTGCAGATTCCCAAAACAGACACTCTATTCCAAGCTCTAATAAAGGAGGAGATTGCTTGGCCGACAGAGGAAACGATTCAGATGTGTTCTTAAAGCCACCTTGTAAAAATACAATATCCCCAATGACTCTTGAAATCATTGGGCCATGGCCACACAGAATGGAGAAGGAGTATTCAGGCTGGTCTTGAGAACTTTGTGTCTGTACATTGGGAGCACGCAGATGTCCAGTGTAAATGGTGGAATGAGACTACTACTTCACAAACTAGGCCACTTCAGAACTCCACAAAACTTGACAGGGAGCAAATCATCCTCGATCCCTAGGGAGTGCCTGGGAAGCAGAAGTATTTATAAATGCCAGAAGAGCTTGGATAATCTTTATAATTAAGGACATCTTAAAATTGGAATGCTAATGTGGGCTACTGACTTAAGTACATCGGCGTCATACTCATTTATGATATTTTGAACATCGGCCACAGAACAGATGAAGAATAGAAAACAATTATTGAAGGAGTTATATTCACTGATTATGAAGGAGTTATTTTTGAAGAAGTTGATGTTTGCCCAGGGCAAGTAATCTCTGTAACTTTCCAAACACTCAAGGCTAATCTTCTAGTGAGATTTTATTCACATCCAAGGAAGGAAGATGGTCCTCAGCTGGCTGATTCTCTGTCTTGCTATCCCTTCAGTGCTCCTCTGTGATTGGTAGACAGAAATAGCCATTCAATTGAGATGCAATGTGGCAACACAGATTTTTCTACATCTGAAATATAAATCATGCTTTTGTCTGCTGCCACCTTGGAAATATAATGGCAGTGAATAAGAAAAATTGGCAACTTGAAGTGCGTAAATTTAACTGATGAGCAAGTGTAGATTTGGACCTGCAATTTTGTATTATGTAGAAAACACATTGTATTCTTTACTAGATTGTACAACTAATGTGTACAACTAATTGTTTTGTGTGACAAAAGTACTGCTGTGGAGAAAAATTAACAAGTGCCTTTACAGTAGAAATTATTTCTAAAGATTATTTTCATCTCTGTTTTATATCTCCTAGTAAATACCATGGGCTCAACATTTGCAAAGCTTAAGGTTGCCATATTTTGTTGATACAGGTCAGTTATATTTGATGTTTTCTCAGAAAAACTTGTGGTATTGTTTTTAAGTTTGTGTTTTCAAATGCTGTCACTGTTCCCAAAGGCTGAAGGTTACATACTAGATTATGACATCAGGTGAGGGTAATATTGAATGAACTGGACAAAAATGGTTACTGGTTACTTTGCCCCCACATGATTAATATTTGCCAGAGAAGACTGGATTGTTTTCATAAAATAGGGTGTCTTAAAGATGGTACAGTAATGTGAGGACTTCTGATCCAAACACTCAGGAATCATGCTCATGCATGACATCTTAAGAATGGAAAACATGCAAGTGTTGGAGGAGTTGTGTTGGAACAGGAACAAATCAAAAAGGGTGCCCAGGGCAGCTACTGTTTCCAATTTGTATCTGTGACATTGATAGAATGGTCATAAAAACACCGAAATAGGAGAACAGGCCATATGGTCTCTCAAAACTACTTTGCTGTTCAATAAGATCATAGCTGATCTTTGACCTTAACCCCACTTTCCAGACCATTCACTGAATCCATTCTGATTTCCTGTAGAGCTAAAAATCTATTGATCTTAGCAATTAATACACTTAATGACTGAGCATCCTTGGACCTCTGGGGTGGACACTGCTGAAGATTCATAAGTTACTCAGTTCAGACATCTCTCCTCATCTCAGTCCTAAATGGCTCAATACTTATCTTGATTTTACTCACTCAAGCTCAAGACTCCAAAGCCAAAAGCAAGATCCCTTCCCCATCTATCTTGTAATTCCTTCTGAGAAACTTGCATGTTTCAATAAGGCCATCATTCTTCTTTTAAAGTCCAGAAAATATAGGCCCGTACTCTTCAACATGTGTTCAAGGAAGAGGAGTCTCATCACAGGAATTATTCCAGTGAAGCTTTGCTGCCCATCCTCTCAACAAATATCATTCCTCACGTGGAAAAAAACTGCACCTGGTACTCCAGGTATTGTCTCACCAAAGGCCAATACCATTACAGCAAGACTTCCCTATTCTTGGACTCTAAACACTTATAATAAGTTCTAACATACCATTTGCCTTCATAGTTACCATGTGAAATTTAGGGCTTATATAAAGAAGATTATTTTTATATAATGGACTCCCACACTGAGACTGAAAACTCTGAAATTATTCAGTAACCAATTGAATGGACAAAATCCAGAGTACTGCAGGATTGATGAGCTGGGGTGGATACATTGACTTCCCTCATCCTTAGTTACCTTGTGATCTTGTGAAATAAATAACATCACAACACAATCCATTGTCATCTGTAACTGTTTAGAATCAAAAGGTCCATTAAATAAGGAACACAAATGTTTGTATGAAGGCAAGCTCAGGATGAGCCAAGGAAAATATATGTAGACTGATGTACATGGTTACTAAATTGTACTGAATTTGCAAGCCCCATTTCCAACCACAGGTTCAAGTACATTCAGTTATCCTCAAGCCAAGAATTAGTTAATGACAAGGGCGCAGACCACATGTGGGAATCTTGCTGAGGCCAGGCTGTGTATCTAATTGGGTGCTCCAAAGGATTACAGAAACAATATAATACCCTTGGAACAGTTACTCTGCAGCATTAAAGCTGAACCTAGTTGTAATGAGAAGAAATGCACTTAAGGTTATTTTAATTTTTCAGAAGTTGCAAATTGTGGATTTGCAGCCTTTTTTTCTGGCAGAGGGCATTTATTCGGGCAATTTTCAACCAGACAGTGACACACAGTAAATGGTTATCCAGTTTCATTCAGTCTGACATGAGCCTTTGCTGGATCCTTGTCTCTGCTTGAATCATGGCTGCTGACACTGTACTCACATGCCACAAGAAATTGGCAGAATTTCTGAGACATTGCCAGGAACATTCTGGTTTCAGTTTGCTGTGGCACCTGAGAAGCCAGTCAAGAGTGAGCCTCTTGTTTTGGACTAGGTTCAAATTATGATGCTGCCTTTTTTTGGAAGACATGGCAACACTGTTTTTTAACAAGAGGTAATTTCTAAGCATCTTAGGAAGTGGAAGCAGTGGATATTTTGTACCAGATATTTTGCTTCAAGACGGGAAGTCAAGATCCATTATTCCAGCCAATCCACAAAATTATGTCAAAAATAGAAAAAGAGTTCAGAAGGATTCTTATTAAACCAAGTCATTCTAAGAATTATAGAATGAGAAGGTTACCTGGCCTATCCAATTCAATCTGGAATTTGCCTGAGATTTGTATAATTATTGTAGGCCATTCCAGATAATTATTACTTTATTAAGAGGACCATTTTAATATTATCTAAATCTATTCTTCTTCACTTTATGCACTTAAGTAGAGAGAGATTGTCTTATTATTCAAGGGTAGGCACCTATTTCATGATACTGCCCCAGATACTAGAAAAAACAACAATGGGCTTATCAATATAACAAAGTAACGATCAGCATTCAGTCGGCATAGGTGTCGATCTCAATGCTAAATTCACAGGAACCAATGTTTAGGCTTGCTGGCTGGATGTGCTAGAAAATTTAGTTATGATGAAAGATTAATTAGGCTGGGATGTTTCCTTGAGACCAGGGAAGGCTGAAGGCAGATTTAATTGAAGTATATAAAATTATGAGAGATGTAGATGGGGTAAATAGGAAGTACCTATTTTCCAGAGAGATCAATAGCTAAGATGCATTGATTTAAGGTAATAGGATTATTAACATGTTGAGAGAAAATGTTTTTCACCAAAGACTAGTAGAAGTCTGGAACTCCAGGTTGGAAAGATCAGTGGAGAAAGAAAACCTCATCCCATTTAAAAACTTATTGCATGAGCCCTTGAAGTGCTGTAACCTACAAAGTAACAGATCAAAAGCTGGGAGCAGAATCCATCTGGAGAGCTCAGAACAAAGCCTCCCTGCACGTGCACAATGTCACTATCTTCTGCTTGGATCCAAGGTCGGTCTGCAGATTGATCAGCATCTGCGACTAGTCTGAGTTGGCATCAGGGGCTGGAGTCAATCGCAGGAAGAGCGAGGACATGCTCTTCGGCAACTGGCCCGACCAATCCATTGTCCCCTTCACCATCAAGTCTGATTACCCGAAGGTGCTGGGGATCCGGACTGGAGGGGTTGTGATGTGTAACAAAAATTGGCTGGAGTAGATAGGCAAGATTAAATGAAAATTGCGAGTGTGGGAGTGGCGTTTCCTGTCAATGACAGGCAAGAACCTGCTCATCAGGTGTGAAGTACTCTCAGTGTTGCTGAGCTTGGTGCAGGTGCGGCCCATGCCCTATTCCTCTGTCCTGACAGTCATCCAAGCCATTTTCCATTTCAACTGGGGGTTCAAGGTGGAGTGTGTCCAACAGGTTACAGTGCACAAGTTCTCAGACAATGAGGGACAAGTGTACCCAAAATTGCCCTTATCCTGATGGCCACCTTTATGTGTGGCTGCATCAAGCCGTGTGTAGAACCAAAGTATGCAAACACCAAATGCATTACATGCTGAGGTTCTATCTGTCTCCAGTGTTATAACCAATGGGCCAGGCCTCATTGCCATGTAACGTACCATTCAGTTGGACACTGCTGCACTTCCTGCCCTTTGTGGATAGGTTTTTTCTAGAAACAGGAGACGGACACAGTGGATCCTATGGGATGGTACCTGAGTAGACTGTCAAAACCATTTGGCAGAATGCCTCATCACCAGTACTCACCAACAAGCATTAAGACCTCACTTGGCTGGCAGTGAGAGGGACTTTCCTCATTAGATCCTTCCTGCACAGTTGGAGTCTCACTCTGGTTGCCTGTGATTGGCTGTGATGAGGAGAAGACAATTGCCCACTTCATTGTGGACTGTATATTTGCAAGGAAGGTCTGAAAAAGGAGGTAAGGGTCCTTGCTGAGATTCATCCTGAACAGTTGCATAACAGAAGACTGTCTGATCTACAGCTGTTCCCCAGGGATGCATACCGAGACACACATCAAATGCTGCTGAAAGATCATCAACTTGGCAAAAGACGCATTTTATTCTACCCAAACCTTGTTTGTCCTCCAGTACAATGAGATGTCCGTAAGGGAATGCTGCTGACTAACACATTCCAGGTTGCAGGAGTACGTGCTCAAGGAAGCTTGGTGCAGCCAATGCAAAGGCTTTGTGGGGAAGGACTGCAGTCAAAGGATCTTGTGCCCCTAGACATTGAGGGACTAACCCCTGTGTAGAAGCATCTCAAACGCTTTTGTGTGATTCCAGCAAGCCAAATGTATGGCAATGGTGCTTTGTGCACAGAATGTGCCAACACTACTAACTTGTAGAACTGATAACACTGTGAATGTATAGACTGAACAACACTATGAAGGTACAAAAAGTCATGCAATGTTTTTGGTATTTTTTCAGCTCTGTGATTTGATTCTCCCTGCTTGCAGACTTCTGTTTAGGCCTGACCTCATTTTTACCCGTGGGACTTCAAAAAATTAAAAGTAATTTTATTAACTATGATAAAACCACATGAGTGAATTTCAGGAACATATGTGGACCAATTGTAGTCTGATGTTAGTGTGAAGATCCCATATAAAATACATGAACCTTCTGATTGTATCCATACTTCCCTGCCCAATGTCTTTAACCAATTCAGCTTTGCTTTCATTTTCCCCCTCCTTTGACCTCTCCCACTGGTTCCAGATCTCTTTCCTATGCCTTATGGAGTGGTTTAGCTGAAGGAAAGTGCTTGCCTCTCCATAGTGGCTTTCGTAACCTCAGCACATCCCAAAGCACTTTACAACCAATTGCATGCATTTTGAACTGTGGTAACTGTTGTAATGCAGGGAAATGCTGTGGCCAATTTGCCCACAGCAAGGCCCCACAAACAGTAATGAATGCAACGTGACTCCATAATCTGTTCTTATGATGTCGCCTCTTGGCCAGGCTATATGGGGAATAAACCTGATCTTCAAAAAATGCAAAGGGACCTTTTTATTCATCTGCAAAGTTAATTTTGTGTCTCATCTAAAAGATTGAATCTCTGACACTGCCTAGATATCACTCTGCTTTAGAATAAATGTTCAAATCCACATTATGGGAGTGAAAATTTTGGCCTAAGTGAAAACTCCAAACTTCTCAGTTGAGGTAGCAGTGGGATATTGTAGGAGAAGGCAGAGAAGGGTATCTCAGGGAATAGCAGTCAAGCTGAAAAGGAATAACTCGTGCAAAACACCTGTGGAATCAGTTGTCAGGAAACTAAATTCTTGCTGTGTGGTTAATCCAGGAGAGCAAACAAACTGTTAATTTCTTGCATATTGAGTGGCTTAAATTCATAGGCAGCAGCAATGTGCTGAAAGGCTCAGGCAGAGATTTTGAGGACTCCAGGAGCAAGTTATTGACATCCCGATAGCATGTAAAGGGTCCAGCTAGAGCAATGCACAAATTAATAAATCTAACAATGGGGAGAGATTCAACCCCTTTAAGTGTGCAAGCTGCTTGGCCCGATATTGGGTGAAGCTGTTTACCAGGTCCAGAGTGTCATCCTATGATAGGTGTCCCACCTCTTGCACGTGCCTGACATCTGTTTTAGAATCCCTCAAGTACGTTAGGCGTTACAAGGAGCAATGAGTTGAAGCTGCTCCACTCCAGCACTGATGAAGCCTTGGTATCCTGAAAAAAGTAATTGTTCCTTAAACTTGCAAGCACATTTCCCCATCTTGGCTGGACTTCCGAGGAGCCCTCTTTCATCTGGATTCCTCCACGTACACTTGTCCCACACTAGGGTTTTATATTCATATCCTTAAAGTTCTGGCAACTCCATTTGGAGCATTCAAAGGTCCCAGCAGTTTGTGCAGGGCACAAATATGTCTCCACCTTATCCTTAGTAATTCATGGGATTTAAAATGGAATAGGTTCTCATATTGTTCTTGAGCAAGCTCTAAGATCAGTGGTTCTTGTCTGGCCACATCAGGCAGAAGGCAGAGGTGTCCTTATCATTATAATGATGGATTATAGTGATAATTCTTATCATTAATAGCAATAAGTGGGAAATATTAACTCACCTTACCCGGACAGTGAATGGGAAAGGAAAGCAGCTATCTGTGTGAAGAGTTGGTATCATATTCCTGCTACTTACCAACTCAATGGGTCTTTTTCTTAAGGAACTGAATCCTCATGATTGCTTGTAATTTGGGATCCTTTGATCAATAGGAGCCATAAATGAAATGTAGCAGCATACTAAGTTCCACTTGCAGGGAATTCCTCTCAGCTAAGTCAAACCTTTGCTTTCTCAAGGCAGGAATACTGCACTGGTCCTGAAAATCAAGTCTTGGCATCCTGAAGTTCCCTTGTCCCATTCGCATCAAGCCAAGTAGAGATTGGACCAGATCAGTTAGTACTTTGACCTTGGCTTCCAGGCTCGTTATCCAACTTCCTCTCTCCTCGAGGACAAAAAGGGTTGGGCAAAATTGCTGCCCTTGTCAGCAATGCGCAGATCCTGAAAAAAAAACAAGAAATCTAAAAATCTACTTCTGTGTCTGCAGCCATCTATCCAGAAGGGAGGGAAGAAATATGATATTTCCAGACACATGATTCTGAATTGCCCACCCAATAGTTTCATAGTTCTATGAGTGTCTATTAAAATAAAGCAAACATAGAAAAAAATATATGTTCTTGGAATCTCGTAATTAAATCACATAGTTTCAGTCTTCTCTGGCCATAATAACTAAAGGAGGATGAAAGAACCTTAATGCTACATTAAAAATCTATTTAATAGATAAATGCCCATCAGATGTCCTCGTTGTACCTTATTGCTCCCTGTGATTTATAGTAAATATTACATGGAGAGCCGAGCAGCCTATTTAATACCAGTAATGGAACTTTTCCTATAACTTTGACTGAATATATCAGCCCCCTTGAGATCAACAATGACTTGCTTCTTTTTCAGTTCTAAAAGTTCTGAGTGGCTGATGAGTCAGAAGCAGAAGCAGCAGATTCTGTGACAGGTGGGGCTGCTGGAACTTGAAGGGATGGTGGCTGGGATGTTTGGCATGTTATGCACTCTGACTGCAATTGGCCTTGGCATCCACATCAGAGAGGCTCAAAAGGTTCAGTGTTTTCTTAGATAGTTCTCCACTGGTTTGAAAAGACTTGTGTAGGGATTCCCAGCAGTGGGTGAGGGTATTACATTTTTTCAAGGAGGCTTTGAAGATTTTCTTGAAGTGGTTTTTCTATCCTCCAGGGAATCGCTTGCTGTAATGGAGTTCAGAGTCGAATGCTTGTTTTAGGGGTCTGGAGTTGCCATGCAGATGATGTGGTCTACCCATTGGAATTGGATGACCGTGCTTCAGAGCCTTAGTGCCAGTGATATCGGCCCTGATATTGGTAGCTGTAGTGGAGGATTTTGTGGAGACAATATTGTGATACTTCTCCAGTGCTTTGAGATTCCCACTCCAGATTGTCCATGTCTCAAATCCTTGCAGGAGGGTGGGAGTCACTGTTGCCCAGTAGACTATGAGCTTGGTGCCCAGTTCAAGATCTTGGCCCATGAACATTCTTTCCCTCAGGCAGCCAGAGGTAGTGGTGGTGCACTGCAAGTGATGGTGGATTTCATCATTGAGACCTGCCCTCACTGAGACATGGGAAGTGATGGTCTGGTTGTGGATTAGGACTTCAGGAGGCAGTGTTGTGCAGCAGGGGCAGGATGGACATTTATCTTGCAGATGTTTAGTCTAGGTTCACTTTCCCATGCTTATTGAAGGAACCAATGATGGTTTGGATCTGCATCATCTATATATTAGAATGTGATAACTGAGATTAGCTGTGGAGTGGACATGGTGTTGAACAGTTCCCTGCTCACCCTGTTGATTAACTCCACACTGGTGGGGAATTTGTTGGAGGTGCAGAGCAACAAGGAAGATTGAGTGGTATGGTGAACCAGCCTTGCTTGACCCCATTCTACATTGGGATTGGGTCTGTGACGGATCTATTGGTAAGGATTATGCTTTGCATGTGAAAGTCGAGGTTATACAAAATACCAAAAGAACAAGAGAGTGAAGGAGATCAGGAGGTCCAGCAATTAGCTGACTGC
>JARFYF010000050.1:16422810-16435152 GCA_030265395.1 Rhina ancylostomus | reverse complement strand
AATGGATCAGTAGAGTGATTCCCCTTCTGCAGGGAAATTAGGGATGCCAACATCCCATTTTTGAAAATGCTGAGCCTGATCTTGTTGTCGTTGAATCATAGAGCTTAGAACACAGAAACAGGCCTTTCAGCCCAACTCATCCATGCTGACAGTGATGCCTATCAACACTAATACCATTTGCCTGCACTTGACCCATCTCCCCCTTCTCCTTTCCTATTCAAGTATCTGTCATTCAAAATGCACACATACATACTTCTGGCAGGAATAATTGGATATTTATTAATCAGGTTAAAAAATTATGAATTATGTAATACCAATAAAGTTGATTTGAATTAGCTTCCTATTGAGTTGGGGAGGTAAGAAGTTCATCCAGGAATTCCACTGTAGATACAGCAAGCCTGATTGGAAGTGCTTGTATCTGGACATTGGGCAATGAGCAGGTGAATTTGGATGTCATACTTTTATTGGTATTGGTTTATTATTATCAATTGTACCAAAGTACAGTAAAAAAAACTTGTCTTGCACATTGTTCATACAGATCAATTCAATGCACAGTGCACTGAAGTAGTACAGGGTGCATTGAAGTAGCACAGGGTAAAGATAATAACAGAATACGGAGTAGAGTGTCACAGCTACAGGGAAATGAATTGCAGGTAGCCAATAAGGTGCAAGGTCAAACAAGATAGATTGTGAGGTCAAGAGTCCATCTCATCGTATAATAGTTGAATGACTAGTTTGGATTTTGCCAAGACCACAGACTTGGTCCAAACATGGACCAAAGAGCTAAATTTCAGAGGTGAAGTGAGAATGGCTGGTCTTGACATCAAGGCAGGATTTATCAGAGTGTGACATCAAGGTACCCTGGTAAAAATGAAGTGAGTGCGCATCAAAGGGGAAGCACCCCAGTGGATGGAGTATAGCTCACACGAAGGAAGATGGTTGTGGTTGTCAGAAATCAATCATCAAAGCTACGGAACATCACTACAGGAGTTCCTCAGAGTAATGTTGTAGTCCCAACCACCTTCAGCTGTTTCATCCTCAACCTCCGATCAGAAGGTCAGAAGTGGGGATGCCTGCTCATGATTGTTCAACACTCAATTCCGTTCACAATCAATGAGCAAGTGAAGCAGCCCATGCTGGCATGCAGTTAGACCTAGACAACACTCAGGTATTGTTGATTAGTGGTAGGCAACATTTGTGTTACAAACATGCCAGGCAGTGACTATCTCCAACAACAGAAAGTGTTTAACCACCTATTGTTGTCATTCAATGGCATTACCATTGATGAGTTCCCCACCATCAAAATCTTGAGGATTACCATTGGCCAGAAACTCAGCTGGACCAGTCACATAAATATCAAGGCTACAAGAGCTTGGTACCTTGTGACAGGTGATTGACCTCCGATACCCTGAGGCCTTTCCACCATCCAGTCAGGAATGTGATAAAACAGTCTCCAGCTACCTGATCAATACAGTGCTAGCTGCTCTCAACAAGCTTATTATCTCCCACCACTGGCACACAATGGTTGCAGAGCGTACCATCTACAAAATGAAGTTACTCATCCAGGCTACTCTGAGAGCACCTTCCCAACCTGCAACCTCTACTATGAAGAAGGACAAGGGCAGCAGGCACACGGGAACACCACTGCCTGCGGTTACCCTCCAAGTCACTCGCCATCCTGGTTTGGGATATCACCAATCCTTCATCATCACTGGGTCTAAATCAAGGAACTCTCTCTCCAGCAGCACTGTGGAAGTTCCTTCTCCAGAAGACCTGCAGTGGTCCGAGAAGGTGCCTCACTGCCATCTTTTCAAGGTCAAATCGGGATGGGCAATAAATGCTGGCCTTGCCGGTGATGCCCAGATCAAAAAATAAATTTTTTAAAAATGCCTATAACATTCACCTTCTGGACTCTTCTAAAAAATTGAAAAATACTTTTGAAACACAGCCCATAAATGAGGCAAGGTCTTCAGAATATGAAGGAGATAAAATGATACCAAAAAATGATAAAAAGCTTGTCTATTTTATCTATATACATTAATAATATTTTGCTTGTTCAGACTGCATAAAGTATCACTATTTCATTGACAAGAACTAACATATGATCTCTTGCCCATTTAAAAAATTATTTTCTGATTTACTAAAAGTAGCCATGAATTATGGTACAATATTATCCTGTTCCAGTCCTTTCCACTGAATTTACCTGGACTTCAAAATTACTTTCAGTAACCTAGAGCAAGTGAAGGGTGGTGAATTCATTTACATTTCTTATTTTTGGTACTCTTCAGTGTTACAGTGGAGAGATCTTCAGTGTTACAGTGGAGAGATCTTCAGTGTTACAGTGGAGAGATTTATCAGGGTTGCCCAGGGTTGGCTAAGACTGATGGAGTTTCCTAAGGAATTACAGTCTGCTGACTTTCACTGTCAAAACTCCCATGGGAAGTGGTGCTATGTTGGAGAGGAACAGACCCAGGAGGAAGGAGGCACAAAATGAGTCAGCATCTTCAGAACCTTAGAGAAAATCACTGAAAGAAAATAAACACAAACAAAAGTCTTGTTTGTCTCAAACTAGAATAATTTCAATGCATAAATTACCTGAAAATGCAACGTGTGTTAAATTATTCTTGGCATTCTTTCCTGCTTGCATACTACTCTTCCCTAAACCAAC
The DNA here is from genome assembly GCA_030265395.1 of Rhina ancylostomus. Lineage (NCBI taxonomy): Eukaryota > Metazoa > Chordata > Chondrichthyes > Rhinopristiformes > Rhinidae > Rhina > Rhina ancylostomus. The sequence goes on along the minus strand of JARFYF010000050.1, from coordinate 16,432,484 downwards.
AAAATTCCTCTCTTAAAATTTCCCAGCGTTTTGTGATCCAGAAATTGAAGATGCACGTGGGCGTCCACTTTTGTTCAGATGTAACCGATGGAGGTGGGTTTGTTTGAAGGATAGATGGTCATACTTTCAAAACTGTCGGATGTGTATGGACTGCTCCACCATCGTGGCTCAGAGGCCCTAATATCCACAGCATGTTGGTAAAATACGTTATTCCAGCAGGTGATCTCAGAGTCCTCTCCAATGCCAGTCATCAAATTAAACATTTCAGAAGTTAGCAGTCCCATGCCAGAATACATCAAAATTTACACGTTGTTTTGAGCTTTATCACTCGCTTTTTATTGGGTTAATTCCACACTCTCTTTCCTGTAGCACTGGGACACTCGACTGTTTCAGGATAATATTGTTTTTCCTCTGCAGAAGATGAAATTGTTTTCCATTGATTGAATAAAAACACCACAGAAAATCTATCAACCACACCAATAAAAACATGATTATCCCGTGATTAGAAGGATATTGAGTTTGTAAGGGCGTTATTTTAAACTTGTTCTTTCTCTAAAAGGATTCATGCTGTTAAATATTACATTCATCCTACAAGTTCATTAAGCATTATATTATATATAATTCCAGTTATTTGCAGTAGGTATGCCGTCTTCTGTTATGAAAACGTTGAATGTTACACTTCTGCATTGTAATTTTCTTTCTGTTATTCGATCGAAGCAAACACTTAAAGTTAGAACTCATTTATCAACACATCCCGACAGTCTCCGCAGCATTCCCCCGTTCCCCATCTGGTTTCTTTTTTCTCTTACTTAGTGTGTGTGAGTGTTGTCATGATTTTCACATCCAGAAATGTTGACGAGGTAAACCACCCAGTGAAAAAATAACGTGTCAGCCCCTTTAATGGGAATATATTCCAATCGATTTGGACGTAACATCATTTCCATTTCCGATCTGAAAACTCAACTTCATCCAGTTGCTTCCTCAACCAAAGTTTAAAATCGTTTTATGTATTACTTTCATTATTGAATTCCTCCCCTGTGGGAAACGGTGCAGTGACTTATCAGCCACAATTTCATCGAACAGCTCAATGAAGTCACTCTTTAGTCCCAAAATACTTTGTGAAAACTTCTGGAACGTTGGTCAAAACAACTCACAAATATCCAATCTCCATTAAAACGTGACATCGCTTCAGTTTAAATCCTTAAAGAGATTCCCTTTTATATAGATCTATTTGCTCGGTGCCCCGGTTAGATTTGCTAATTACAGCCAATGTCATTTAGAATTTGTCAATTTTCAAATTTAAGAGGAGAAAGTCACCGGTTTTAAACCGAGTTTGTTACACGAGGTAGATGGGGAGGGCGTCAGCTTCAGCTGAAAGACCCCTTCTCACGAGGCTGCGTCGGGGACAAGGTGAGACATTGGTAGAGTTTTGCTTGTTCCACATTAGTGGACAACGACGGCAGGAATTCTTTTGGAAATCGATGTGATTTTCCCATTATCGTGCAGTTAATCCAGAGCAGTATTCGATTCCTGAACCGTGAGAGGGTATAAATACTATACATTTTGATTAGGATCTATCTGCTTAAAGGACGACCGTCGTGTTTCCTGGGTATATATCTTTCGGTTTTTTACTACTGCAATTTTTTTGTATCGCTGTGCGACGTGTTGCAGAGATAACATTCGTCAATCTGTGTGTGGAACCCACGCTAACTGGATGCATTGTCCACCGTGAAACTTTACCAGCTGCTACCTAAGTAGCATAAACACTGGATCCGTTCAGTTTAACCCTGAGAAGAAATAATTCAGCCAACGCCAGTAAACATTAATAATCCCAGTGTTTTAAAGCTTTTTTCAATTTCTCTACCATTATAACGTCTTAATTGAAAATAATTTAAAAATGCAAACAATTCATTGGAAAAGGCACTTAACATTTGTAAAATTGTTCCTAGCCGTGACTTAAAGGTAAATAGCTGGGTGAGGTGAATTTAAACAGGCGCCTGCTTTGCAATTTCACCCACGGACGAAATTGCTTTAATTGCTCGTCATAAATATCCTCAACGCCGCCGTTACACTGTGATCAGACAAGGCGGCACTTTGCCTCAGGAGAACGCCTCTGATTATTTTTTTTTGCTTTCTCTTTCCTCCTCAAAACTTGTCAGAAGTCAGTTGGAGGGAGGGCGGAAGGCTGCGGAGCGATCCGTCGCTGCCTTCCAGACCCAGCTCTCTCGGTCAGGCGTCAGGAAGTGGTGCATCGCAAATCCTCGGGGCTCGGGTGCAGAGAGAAGGGCAGGGGGAAAGGGCGCGCTGCGAGAGCAGAACATGCACATCAGTACCCTTCTCAACGTGGGGAGGGGCTGCTGAAAATAACTCCGCCGCGCTCTGTAATGGGGGCCAGCACTCATTTGAATTTTGTGTCAAGTGTTTAATCTCCCTTTCCTCCAAAACATTGCAGGAGTGGGGAATAGAAGGAACTTGCTTTGCATTGTAACATCGCAAAATCAGTGCGTGGCTCTAAAAAGTCAAACTGATCTGAAGTTGGACGTATCTTGCGTGAAATATCTGTGTTGTGATGATTTTTTTTAAAAAAAACTAACATTTAATTAAAATATTTACCAATCATTGCCCAATGATCAGAGAGAGAAACTGATGTTTTAACTTTAAATAGTCAGTTCTGCATGACCAGGCCCAACACTATCGTGAGGGACACCATTTCGCGACTTGTGGCTTTCAGAACTGGATAAAATGTCAACCGCAGAATTTGAGATTTTTGCTTTTCTTTAAAATAAACGGTTGTTCGACTGGACATCCTGCGTGTATCTGCCTAATAAGTGAAATCCCAGAATGGGATTTTACTCTCAAAAACGCGCTCAGTGCACTCGATAACGGTTGTGTGCCCACAACAAGGTTTTATCCCACTGCATTATCCTAAGTAACACCCGATTATTTCTGCAGTGTCCACGCGGGAGTTAAGACAGGGCGCAGTAATTCTGCTCGGACTTCACAAGACATTAGCACCTGAACGTTTTACTTAAAACGAAGAATTAATTTGCCTCTATTTTACCACGAGCACTTTCAGCGATGATTCGGCTGAAAACGTGCTTTTCCCCCACAACTCGATTCCTCGGAAACAAAGTTTATGGCAAAAAGAAAGTGAATGATTTTGTCTTTTATTTCTCGGATAAAACCGTGGTTGAATAGTGCCAGAGCAAAGCAAGTGTACAGCGATCAAAATCACGAGAAGGCTCCGCAGTCAACGCTTGCACGTTCACGTAGACCCAAGAAAGTTGCTGTGCTTATTATAAACAGCGTGAACACAGTCTTGCAAATTGTAACGTATAACCTCCGGAATTAACAATGTAGAAATCCTCCATCTTTTATGTAGTCAAATATGTCACTCCACGCAATTCATCTCCCTGTTCTGCTCCGGGCACTCTCGAGCTGAAATGAATGCTCTGAGCTGAATGAATGAAGGTGGAAACGGGTACAAAACAGAAACTGCTTCTTGGCTGGATATTCCAGGCTTTAGAGCAATGACGGCGTCTCGTATACCCCCTGGGTGCCAAGGCTCAACAAAATGTGCCTGCTGGACGCTGAAACTTCCAGACAAACCACATCAGCCTACTTTTTGGTTAAAAACGTGCAAAAAGTCAAAAGCTTTAACGTCGTGGCTTCAACGCCGCATTGCAAAGCTTTCACCAGAAGCCAAGTTCTTTCTACGAGCCCCGACGTTCAGGAAGTACAAAGAATAATGTTATGCCCGATTTCTAGCACTTTGCCATTGTAATTTCTTTGCAGTTCTGAAGCTTTTATTTACATTGGAATGCAGTATGTCTTTACAAAGCCAATCTAGGGCCGGGAGAGTTTAATCTGTTTCTCAGTAGTCTGATAGATCCTCTTTAACTTCAGTTGACAATTATTTATGTTTGAGTAACTTGCTTGGAAATATTCGGAAAAATCACATAAAAATTCCCACACAACTGCTGGAGCACATGTATTTAAGATAAAAGGTGCGTGCCATCGGGTAAAATTGAATGCCAGGCACAACATTAAACCCCTTACTGATAACCATTCACATGTTTTAACGGCGCGATTCGTCAATCTATCAAAAATGCAAACATCTAAACTGCCTCTGTTTAGGAGGTAACATCACACGGATTCCTAACTTGCCAGGAGATTTGTGAAAATGGAGGCTTAAAGTAGCGTTTGGTTTATGCGAAAAGTTAATGGGTAAATTGTGTTTTCAGTGTGGGGTGCCACTTAACTTTAGGACTGCATTAAACAGACATCCTCATTAAAAATGATTCTTACCAAATAGTTACAGTCTGGATTTGAAATTATACAGGCAGTCGTAATTTGGCTTGGGGTCTTAAACTTGCGATATAATTCATCCAAATGCATTTCATACCAACGTGTTTTTTTAAAGGCAGATTCAGGGCCTACCGTAAGGTAAAACACTTTTTCAAAAACCCACAATGCATGATTATTTCTTTGAAAAACTAGTCAGTGGTTAGTATCCCCAAATAACAAAGAGCCTTTGGAAGCATGGTTGACAAAATTAACCAAACACACCAATCAGAGGCTGCCTGGACATAACAAATAAAATTAAAATTTTAAAACTGCCTGAACTATTTTAAAATTGAAAGTTCCCACTGCATGTCTGCACTATTGCAAGAGATTAACCAACTACTTCTTTGGTCTTTTTACGATTCTTTGAAAGTTTAAAATAAAACTCTAACAAGTGACCTGGGCTAACAGTTCTCAAATGGTTGGAATCTACGGGAAAAAAAAGTTTAACATGGATCGTTTTGAAGCAGTTCGGACTCTTTATAACGCTGAAGCTGACCAACCTCTGGCACGATCAGTCTTGACAAGATTCTGATTTTAATCCTCATTCTTAACCTAAAAATAATCGAGCAAAATATAAAATAAAAATCATATCGTAAATTAGCGCTACCAATGTTCAAAATCTTTAAAACATATTTTAAATTGAGCCCGTCTGTATTAGCCACGCTGTAGATGGTGGGAAACTATGGACAGTATGGAATTGTATTTTGTGCATATGCAACACACTTTTGTGTACAATTTCAGTCATACTTGTCAGTTGGGGCTTTTATTATTGTTTCCTTTGTGAATCTCAACTCAAATGCCAATTGATCGCAAACGAAACGAGATATTTCGCTTTAAATGTAGATGCGGTTTTAAAAAAAATCCGAGAACAGAACTTGAAGTAAAATGGGAACTCTACCCGCCAGATGTTTGCTATTATTTTACGCCATTAGTGAGAGCTACAGATGCGCTAAACAACTCGATAAAAAATAAGGATTATATTGCACAAGGTTGCTGATGTTTTATCGCACTAAAGGATCTGTATTTGAAATTTCCTTTCGCAGTGTGGGGAAATAACGCCAGTTGCTCACTTTCTGAAACCGGCAGCTTTGGTTAAAATTCTGCTGCTAGTTTAAGCATAAAATATTGAAACATTTTAAATCCATGTCGCTGGTCAGAAATGTGGGCTGCAGAACAGGCAAAATTGCAAAGATAAAGCAGCCATTTTTAAATAGGACAACTTAACAGGATTTAAGAAGCAAAACATATGTGAACACTTTCATAAATTATTCTCGTGAACTTTGGATGACCATATGAAGAAAAACGTAAGAATCCCCAATAAATATTAAAGATACAATTACTGGTATAATGTTTCATTTAAAATATGTTTATGTTAGGCGCGCTTTGACGCGTTTTCAATAACATGCTTGGAGTGGGGCAGCAGAGAACCTCTAAGATAATATCAGTTTTGACTTACAGGGAGATTTTATATTTTGCAGCTGCTTAACAACGGCAGGCAACCAGTAGAACCGATTCTATCCCAAAGTTAAAAAACGTTATGATCTAAAGAGTGGATAAGGTTTTTTTCCACATATATCCCCTAGTTTTAGAATTAATTTCCCTTACCCCATCTTAATTAATTATTACATTTTAACACTCACACAATGCACTGTGTTAATAAATAACAATTTGATGAGATTATTAAACCTGGAGCTTTTGTGTCTCCCAGTCTGTGCCATGTGCTCTTTTGTTCTGGTCTGTACAGAAGCGGTGGAGTTGAGACGGCCACTGACTGACTCCCTGTTCACCTGAGGCAGGCTGGTTTGAGCGGCGTGGAAAGGGTCCAATGTTGACCATTTCTCTTCTCGCTTCCCTCGCCGGATTATAACCGTCCTACGGTCACATTCTCAGCCTGCGTGGCGTCCGGTTTTATTTTCTCATTCAAAACACCGCCGCTCTCGTCCACTTTCCCTTCTTGTGCTCCCCGGTCTCCTTTCTAAAGAGTTTGCAGAATTCCCAGCCCCGGGGACACCCTTCCGCTCGTTTCCATCCGCTGTGTCCTCGGTCCATTTTCACTTTATAGAAAAAAAAAGCAACGTCCTTTTTTTTCCTCCTTTAATTCCAAACATCGCTTCTCATTCTTTAAACTTTGTTCCTAAGTGATCTCCCGCCGTCTTTTTGGTATAATTGTGGGGCGGGGGGATGGGCGATCTACTGTAATCGCCGCACTTCATCAGAATGTATTTTGCGGAGTTATGGCTAACACGTGGGATTTTCATGTTGTGGCGAACCTGGTGCCCCGGGACCGAAAATAATTCAATCGCTTTGGAAAAAAAACCTGCAGCCATCTCACACACGCCACAGATTGAGCGCGAAGTGCCCAGAGAGCTGGTGAAACAGAGAGGAGGGGGTTAAAAGTGCACCGCAGAGATTTCCCTGCTCCACTGTTCCAATTTCAGAAGGTTGCGCTGACACAGGGATTCCCCCCACACCCTCCCGCCCTGCTTGTGTGTTGGCGTTTGGAGTCGAGCCGGATCTCACCCCCGACTGCTGTTTATTACCCGGCCGTGCAGAGAAGCAGGGAGGGGAAAAGCTGAGGTGGGGTGGAGGCGAGGTGGGGGAGTGAGAGGAGCTTGTAACTCGGAGGAAAGCCTCCGCCGGGCGGAGGAGCGACAAGCGGAAGAGCCTTTGAATGGGGTCTGATTGCCGCGCTCTCAGCCGACTACAACCACCGCTCGACCAATCACCTCGCCCTCGCTCGGCCTGCCATTCACTCCGAGAATCCGCATCATCAGCCGTTTCGGCCAATCACAACAGAGCCAATTCATTTTAATCAGATCGGATTCTCATGGTAAAAACCCTGTGACAGCGGTTCACGCATTCAATTGCAGTTTACAGTCTGCTTTTCCTCCAATCCTTATGCAGTGCCATGTTATTAACTCTTAGCTGCCTCTCTTTCAGTTTGGAGTCAACATGTGTTCACATATTTAGTTGGCGAATCCGAAGTAATTCAGATAAGAGTAGTAGTATTTGACTTGCTTGTTGGATACTCGACGACTCATTCCTTAATGTTTTTGATTTTCGTAATGATTTGTATATATTATTCGGTATGATATATTTTATTGGGGAAAGAATAGTACCTAGTTAAAAGATGTATTTATGCAGTTTCCTCTACAAATCAAACAATGACAAATAATGACAAATGATTACGACTAATATTAATACCATTTTGTGGATGCCACGAATTTTGGAGAACCATTGGCCTTTGAATTTGTTATTAATCCAATTGAGTGAGACAGCTGAATAAAGATGATGGAAGTCAGGCATAACATTTCAGAATGCTGGAATGCATAGCAAGTCTGTAAGAAAAGGCAGACTATGGTTTGTGATTATTTAACACATTGGTGCTTTAGATGTGGTAAAGAGCATAAATAGTACAGCATTAAATTATTGGCATTTTATTACAATGCAAACCTGCATTTGGAACTTGCTTAGCATCAAGGCAGTTGCACTATTGACCATGAGAAGGTGGCAGTGAGCCACCTTTTTGAACCTCTGCAATCCCTGTAGTGAAGGGATTTAGAACCAGTGATGATGAAGGAATGGTGATGTATATTTCCAAGTCAGGATGTGTGTGGCTTGGAGGGAAACCTGCAGGCAGTGGTGTCCCATGGGCCTGCAGCCCTATACTCTTCTGGTGGTAGAGACCACAGGTTTAGAAGGTGTTGTTGGAGCAGACTGGGTGAGTACGTGCCCTACATTTTGTTGGTGGTTCACATGTAGTCACTGTGTGCTGGTGGTGGAGAAATGAAGGTTTTGTGCCATCAATGACTCTTACTCAAGCAAGCTGCTTTGTCCAAGTTGGTGTCAAGCTTCCTGAGGGTTGTTGGCACTGCGTTCATACGGGCAAGTGGATGGTGTTTCATCAAGCTCCTGACCTGTGGCATGTAGATGGTGTAAAGGCATTGGGATGTTAGGAGGTGAGTCACTCATCCTGTATAACTAGCCTCTGACCTGCCCTTGAACCCACATTATTTATATTGCTGGTCTGGCTAAGTTTCTGAACAATGTGAACCTCAGGATATTGATGGTGAGAGACTAGGTATTATTGCTGTTATTGAACATCATTGGTAAGTTAATAAATAAATTGGTAAATTAGTTTATGTTTGTCACATGTACAGTGAAAATCTTTGTTGTGCATGCCATTTATACAGATCATTTCATGACAACAGTGCATTGAAGTAGTACAAGGGAAAATAATAAGAGAATGCAGTACAAAGTGTTACAGTAACAGGGAATGTGCAATGCAGGTAGACAATAAGGTGCAAGGCCATAACGAGATGGATCTTATCACACTGGGAACCATTCAACAGTCTTATAACAGCAGGATAGCAGCTGTCTCTGAGCCTGGTGGTAAATACATTCAGGCTTTTGTATCTTCTGCCCGACGGGAGGGGGGAGAAGAGAGAATGTACAGAGTTCGTGGGGTCTTTGATTATGTTGGCTGCTTTACTGAGGCAGCGAGAGGTGTAAACAGAGTCCATAGAGGGGAGACTGGTTTTGTGATGTCCTGACCTGTATCCACAACACACTGCAGTTTCTTGGGTGTTGTGCAGAGCAGTTGCCATACCAAGCTCTGATGCATCCGGATAGGATGCTTTCTATGGTGTATTGATAAGAACTGGTGAAAGTCAAAGGGGACATGCCAAATTTCTTTAGCCTCGCGAGGAAGTAGAGGTGCTGGTGAGATTTCTTGGCCATGGTGTCTACGTGGTTGGACCAGGACAAGCTGTTGGTGAAGTTCACTCTGAGGAACTTGAAGCATTCAACCCCCTTGACTCAGCACCCTTGATGTAAACCTCCTTCCTGAAGTCAATGACCGACTCTTCTACTTTGCTGACATTGAGGGAAAGGTTGTTATCATGACACCATGTCATGAGGCTCTCTATCTCCTTCAGCGCACATCATATATAGATAGTTAGATTCTCTCCTCTTGCAGATGTTCATTGCCTTGCACATTTGTGACACATGTTACTTGTTGCTTATCATCCCATGCTTGAACGTTGTCTGGATTTCATTGCTTAAAGGCATGAGCTGTGTTATTTGCCGAGGAGCTGTGAATGGAATTGAACACAATGAACATACTCACTTCTGACCTTCTAATGGAAAGAAGGTAATTGATGAAGTAGTGGTAGATGATTGGGCCAAGGACACTGCCATGGGGAATTCCTGCAGTGATGTTCTGAGGCTAGGATGATTAACACTGCCATTTTCCTTTGTGCAACATATGACTCCAGTCAGTGGAGTGGTTTCCTGTTGATATTCATTGGCCAATTGAGGGCCTTGAT
>JARFYF010000050.1:16318395-16342839 GCA_030265395.1 Rhina ancylostomus | reverse complement strand
TTTCACAAATTAGAATGTTTGTCAGAACCTGAAGAGCATTTCAATTCGTCCTGAGTGTGTTTTGAGTTGAATTGAGGTGAATATTGAGAACTGTGTTTGCAATGCATACTGAGGGCTAAGCTGCATTGTAATTTTGGTATCTGCATTGGAGTTGAGTTGGTCATTTTACTGTTCACTAAATTGGCCATTGCATTGCAGCTGCATTTGGTGTCTGTTCTGGGAGTGGTGCTGGAGATTCTGCTGGGATCTTTGTGTCAGTAACTGTTCTGTAACCTTGTTGGAACCCAGGCAACTGACTGCATAAACATCTACCACACATCACACGACATGTAGAGCACATAAAGTATTCATTGACATAAAACACCTAATACTGTTAGACCTATTATGCTGTGGTTTTCCTTGGGGGCCAGAGTGACCGACTATTTGATTTAGAGTGTTTACATGAGTGTGATTTGAATTACTTTGATTTGCAGCTGGTTTTAAGCTTGCATCAGGAAATGAACATTTTTATTCTAAACCAAGTCAGGAGTAAATAATGCTGCACTGTTTGCGCTTATAGTTTTATTGGGATCTAGTTAGCAAATCAGAACATAGATTTATAGTTGCAGCATAAATGATGCGTAATGCTTCTCTGATGACTTGTGGATAAATGGTACAAAGCCATAGAGATTAGGAAGGGCTCAGTTTGATCTTTTGTCTGCACTGAATTAATTGTTCTCAGCAGGCGGCGGGGGTGTGGGAGATGCAGTTGGCCTCACTATCTCTAAACTAGGAGAGGGGATATCTGCCAGTGTTTCCATTCATGATCACTGTCGGATGACCCCTCTTGGAAAGCACTTGTGGGTGGATGTTGGGGAAGGAAGAATTGAGCTCAGTTGGTTGCCTCTTACTGTTAAATAGATTGCAAGCACTCATTGTATTGGTGAATGCTGATATTCATTGTATAGGATGGCTTCTTGGGTGAGGGACTGGAGGGTTGCCAGTGTCAGAAGAACTATACTACAGCATGAATGGCCATCGTGATAAGGAGAGAAAATGAGAAAACAGATGGGTGCTTTAGACTGTACTATTCAATTCTGTGTAGTGTGAATTAAAGCCTAAGGATTCTCTTTTGAATGATTCAATAAAATAAACATTAAATTTTATTTATAATAATAATTGTTTCATGTGCCCCATATTGACCGCATTCCTCATCAATACAACAGTTTTATGTGCTTGTATAGAAGCAGCAAGATTTTGCCTCAGATCCTACAAGGGTCATTGTGTAGACTGAGAATTCCCCTGTTTTTAACCCACATATGTGCAGAAATTTTTAGGCAATGATGTTAGTTGGTTTGGATGGGATGCAGGAGCTAAATTAAGGAAGAATGGTAAACATGGGAAAATAGGGAAGGCTGGAGGCCATTGAACAGAGGTTGGGAAGAGTGAACCCCTGTAAGTAGTGTTTCCACATCAGTGTGGTGAAAGTGGAAGTGGAGTCCAGAGTTTGGGGGTAACAGTATCAGTGTGCACTCTGGGGCTGTTCTGTTGGCATATGATTTCCCTTGTTCAGATACAAAAGGCAGCAAGTCAAGAGAAGAAATGAGGAAGTCTTTGTGTAAATGTACTTTCCTGTTTGTGCTGGATAGATTAGCCAACATTGAGGGAAGTGTGCTTGTGACATGAAGTACAGGAGAAGGATCTATCTTCATTCAGCTGTGAGGCATAGTGAGGGATATTGGACCTTTATGTCCTGTGTACAATTGGAAGATGGGGTAGATAAGTTTATAATTCTTGTTCCCAAGTTGTGGAACAGATTGAAAAATGTATTTAAGTTACAAATTTTAGTTTTGATGGTATTTGATTGGACAAGTAGAAATGGCTCTGGTAACATCATCTCAGGGATTTGTCAAAACATTCTTTTCCTCATCAAAGTGAGAAATGCTAATTCTAAAGAATATAATTCTCCTCATTGAGGCCATCAGAAGCTCTTCCAGTCAATAGTAACACAAACAGATGCAAGGGATGTTCCTACAATGCTGCCCAACAACGAGGCTGAACTCCACAATCAGAGACACATTCTCTGCTATGACAGGGTGCCTTTTTTTTTGCATCCGCATCTTTCTGAATGGCTACTTCCAAAAATAATATTGCATCAGGAAGAACTTTGTGCTTTAAGCCCACATTCACTAAGTATTGAAGAAAGGCTCTTTTAAGACCATTTCAGTTATATCTCATAAAGCCACAAATAGAAGAGGTCTTCCTCAGCAAGCCGGGGCTTGATTGATGTTCAGGCAGGTACATAGACCTTAGTCACAGATCAGTCATGATGTGATTGACTGGCAGAACAAACTCAGGGGGCTAAGTGGCCAATTCCTGATCCAATGTTTCCAAGAGATAAACATTCATTCGCTGGCCCACTCTATGAACAGGTATCCAGGAGAATTTTCTTTTCTTGAGATCGGATAGAATTTTCTTTCAGTGCAAGGTGATTAAAAAGAATATTTGAGTGATGCAATTGGAAGAAAAATTAATGAGTCTAACCAATTCAAAAGATCCAAGAGACACAACCAAGAAGAACATTGAACATCACTGACAATCATAAAGGATTTTATCCTTATATATAGATTATAGCAGAGAAACAAGCCATTGGACCATCTGGTCTGTGTCTGTATGTCTGCTCCGTCCCACCCCATTTTTCTGTGAGCTATCCATGAAGATCCATCTATATACCTATAGAAGTGGATAGAACTTCATGCATAGAAGTGGATCTGAACTTGACAACTGTATATTTTTTAAGGGGGTGAAAAAGAATAACAAAATACTAGGGGAGTGAAGAGAGGGCAATGGGAGCAGATTTGGATACCTAGGCACACAGCTTGTTTAGTTTAATGGGCTAAATGCTCACCATGTAAAATTGGATGTTCTGATGTGAATAGTTATAGTGAATAGGATTAAATTAAATCTTCGATATATTGGAATAAATGTACATTGTTTACTTTCGATTAGGATTGATGAAAACATTGAGACTTCTGCAGAGACTTCTTCTAAAGCTACTTTTATTTATTTGAACGTTTTCTAACAGAGGAATCTACTGTTAATAAACAGCACTACATTGAGCAAAAGCGAATTAGTTCTGTTGCACCACATTTATGAAAAAAGGTATACTTCAGTTGTTGCAAAAACAGTTCAGCATTTTGACACTAAGTCAGGATCTGAAAATAGCATTGCTGTTAGTTGGGTGCTGTTTGAAATGTGCACAGTGGCAGATGGGTACAAGTGACTTACACAATTGGGGGTTCTAATTACTCACTGTGGGACATGACTTGAAAATTACTGAGTGTGAGACCAATGGATTGAAATCATGTATTTGAATAGAATTATTGGGACAATAAACTATCAATAAAGATAAGTCTGCCTGTTAATATACTTAAACATAACAAAACTACTATAAAGTCAGATAGTTTCAGACATTAATGATAATTATATCTGTGCTTTATGCTGTGATGTCGCACACCTAATGCCAATCAAAAACATTTTGTACTTCAAACTTGTTTTCGCTCTCAATAATTGAAGGTCACTTTTTTGTCCCACCCAAACTGAGTACTCAATATTCAAAGTATCGCTCTTTGCTAAACATACTTTGAATTATACTAGAGTGCATTCATGTGGGATGTATAGAATAAGTTGGGTTCAAAATGTACTGAACATAGGATTACCCTTTGTAAAGCTACTCATTGTGATTATTTTTTTTAAGATTCATGAATGAAGCTTACAGAAAATGCTTGAGTCACTTCTGACAAAAACGAGAGTGGAATGAATGTGCAGCCCAGTGGGTGGTGTTGAATTTTGTCATTACCTGACCTTCGGTGAATGCCCTCATGTCACCAGGAATTTCTTGCTACCAAGCAGGATAGTTTTGTGAACATATTGTTTGTGCAGCACCACATTCAGTAATTGTAAATGCAAAATATATCTAATCTGCCATGATACTACACCAATATTTTTATTTAACCAGTCTCAATGAGAATATCATTTGTAACGATGAAGGCACTACCTTAATTCTTAATATTAATATGCAACTCCTGGAGATATTAGGACTTTTAGTCTCCATTCAGTCTTCTTGTAGTGTAGTTTGCTGATCACTCATTATAAACTACGTATTGTTGAAGTAGACATTCATTGTCCATTGAGTGATAAAAACATGTTTGAATGTTAAAGCAAATTGTTACATGCACATCTTTGACATTTAAAATGTGTATTATATGAAGGGAACATCTCTTGTACTGCCTTTGGAGATTTGCAACATGAAATGCATTGAAATAGTAATGAAAACACAAATTATTTTTAATAGTAACTTTGTGTTCAGAAATATAGCAAAAGCTCTGTGCAAAGATCGTTCTCCTTGAGTATCTATGAACTAAAAGTGGTGCTGCCTGGTCTCAAGTAGAGTGTCGTGTCCTCTAGAAAATGTAATGCATCAAGGGGGAAAAATCCAAAGGAAAGCTGAGCATATTTAAAAAATGTCTTATTAATCACAAATGCTTCCTTTCATGTAAAATTGCGCATTAGAAAATATAAAGTCTGCCTTCAGCAATTGTGAACAGCTGCAGAAGTCAAATGTGGGAAGACGAATTGCTTCGTATGAAGTTTAATAATCACATTTATGTTTGGAAGTTGCTTGAGACAAACTTGGTTGTTGAGAATCATATCATCAGCATAACTCAATGATTTCTAGCCTTGATTATATTTTATACAGAAGAGATTTTGTTTTAATTGTAAATACTTATGGATTTGCGCATTTTTGTTTAAGACATACCATCATTTCTCCTAAGTCAATCTGCAAGTAAGGTTGGATTTGGATTTTCTGAAGATACTATACTTTAGTGCTTACCCTTATAGCAAGTTCCACACTATGTCACTATTCTCCAAACTCCTTTTCAATATTCAGATACTTTGTTTTAGTTACTGAATGATACCAGTTACAGATAAAGGAAAAAGAAATATACAACATTCAAAGGGTTACTTAATTATCTAGTTGCTGAATCAGATTGACTACATAAAATTTAGCAAAGCAATTCTTAACATTTTATCCATTGCTTTATTTTATAAAAGTGTTTTGACTCTTTTAAAGGCAGTGATTCTTTACTGGGAGTCAGTTTCATGAGAGCTGTTTACCTTTGGCATTTCATTTACTTGTGCAATAGCCTTGACAGTAAGTCTATTTAACCCCAGGGTAGAGACCATTCCTGTCTGGTTCTGCATATACTCACATGCAGCTGTGGTTACTGGATCGAGACCAGGTGCAGGTACCTAGGCTGATGCTGTCTTCTCTGATCTAGGGCACTGAGGGCAATTGTAACATGCCCTGAGAACAGCTAACTCAGCACAGATCAAACCTGAATCTGTGTCACTTATTAAGCTCACTGTGCCCAGGGAGTCTGGAAAGCTGTCCATTGTGTAATTTAATTTAAAATTATAAAGCTTGCAATTTTTGAACAGACCAAATTTGTAAACATTTGGTGGACTGTAAATCCCTGTGAATTTAGCAATCCTGTAATGTCATGATGAAAAGATGATGTAAATAAATTGTACTAACATAATATCCCTTCCTTTATAAAAATGTGGGAATATGTGAAGATTCTTAACTGGCACTGCATTTTGTTTTGTATCTGCATTTCCTTTGATACTCTGTGATTCAGTAGAGCAGTAAAGCAAAGAAAGACGGGTTTGGGCTTGCTTCATTCCACGGCAGATGTGAAGCTTGTCCAGGTTTCAAATGATAATTATGGCTTTGAACAGGTCTCACAGATGACATAATTAGAACTGAAAATATAAACATTTTAAAATGTCTAACAAGTCATTATTTCTGTCAACAATGCAGCTAATTTTAGTTTTTAATCAAAACAAAACTGCAAATGACTACATTTGTTAATGTGATGATGCAAAACACAAATAGACTTGGCCCTTTGTTTTCAAAGGTATGGTGTCTCTTTCTCTCAGGTTCTCTTAAGAAGTTAGCATCAGAAAATGACTTTCTTTGCCTATGAATCTTTCTAATCAGTGAGTAAGAATCATTTCTCACTTTACCGTACCGACTACTGAATCTTTGAACTAACTTACTGATATCTTTTTGCCCTAATTGTTAACCAACTCACTTGAAGTGGGTATACATAGGGATTGCATAGGGAGAAGGAAAATATTATCCAAGATGTTTTAGACCATTATTATCTGTCAGTAAATGTTTAAATTGTGAACTTGAGTTATTGTCTTAATCCACTTTTGGAAATAAAATATTGGGAGAAAATGAGAAAAATATTTCAAGATATATTGTCCAACTCTCCTGAAATCTATAGTCACTCTTCAAGACTGCTATGCCCTCAATTTCCGCTTTCTGGGTGAATTCTCATTTGTGTTCTTTTTAATTCATTTTTATATGAAGAATTTGATTGATTTAAGTCATAAAGTTTTGTGATCACTGGATCCAGTATTCTGAATTATAAATGCATGCATTATATATAAAACATATGCCAACAGATATGATTATATGCACATTTCTTTCAGTGTTTGCTTTATTCATTTATCTTGAGTAGAAGCTAAACTTTTGAAACCAAGAAAATCAAGCAAATGTGGGAAGTGCAGCTTTTTAAAGATGATCACGGTCCAGTAAACTAAGTACAATGGAGACTGTGATTTTGCCATTAGTGGTTATAAACACCTGTTGTTTGTCAATCACATCGTGCTACATGTTGAATATAGATTGGAAGCTTATTATGAATTGTAATTTTTTTTTCTCTGCCTTGTAAATGATACCATAAACTGATGAAGTTTGTGACCCTCACACTATTGTGCAAACTTTTAATATTTTGCATTATGTGAATAACCAATTTTACATATTTTACATGACATCAAATATGTGTACTTGTGTGCAACAAGGGGTACTCAGCATACAGAGTGATTAGCCATGATAATTACTGTCAATGCAATTCATAGTCAAATTGGGCTTTAAGGTAAATAGGAAAAATAAATGCTGGCCCTGCTTCTTGCCTTTTCCTTCCCACCATGAATTCATAACTGTGTTCGTGCATTTCCACTAACATATATTAATGAGAAATGCTGGAGTTTGATATTGGACCAGATAATGAGACCCTTTAAATAGGGCCTTTTTGTAAAAACACAACAAAATATGATTTTTTAGTGTTTTGCATTTCATGATGCACATTGTGGAATTACATCCCTTCTATGATCATCAGTTAGTTTTGTTGAATATTTATTTCATAAATGCATCTGCAACATCACAAATACAATTGTGATAAAATACTTCAGAAACAACTTACAGCTTTTATTTTTATGTGCAGTCTTTGATTCTGTTTTAATGTCATTTTATTATTTAGCTTGTGATTCTTTTGGTGCAAGGTATAAATGGAAGTCAGTTGCTCTTGACTAATTGGCTTATCCATTTCTTTGTGTGCAAACACAGTATGCATATTTTAAAATATAATAAAATATATGAGGGTTTCAAAAATAAAAAATGATTGTCTTGGCAGTATCGCTGCCCTCATTTGAATACATTAGTATAACCTTCTTTTCAGAAAAGCTTAAAAAAAAGCTCAGGGTTACCAGCATCAAATAAGATTTATTTATATATACATTAGAAAATGTGTCATTGTAAAGCACAACCTTGCAGCTACTAATTACAGGTTCTGAACATTTTATTATTTGCTATTGGTGCTGTGAGACCACATTGAGTGTCTTGTATATATTCCAGGAACAGGAAAATTGAAAAATTACTAAGACACAAAGCATGAGGCATTGGGAAGAGTGTTAAATGATCCACACTTAAAGGAAGAGTTGAACTATGGACCTGTTACTGCTATCCCTTTGTGTGTAGAATAAATGTTATGGTAAATTGAAAACCAACCCAAAGGGTCAAGTACTTAAATGCATTTTTATACTTTCCCAATTCTTGTGCAATGCCAACTTTGATTGTATTGTTCAAAAAGGACAAATGTTGCTGATGCACACCAGGGTAAGTGAAGGGACAGCTTCAAGTTTTGGGATACAAGTGTTTATTAGTAGCTTAAAATTTTGATCTCATTGTATGACAGTACTAGCAACTTTATTCTGATATCCAGGTTTTGGAGTTTTGGTGTGGCCTCCTGACTGTTGGCTCAGTGTTCCATTGATTGACTTTCATTGCTGCTGTTGCAAGCAGAACTTGGTTTGTATTGGTGTAAAAGATGGTCACACCTTGCTTGTCCATTTCATGTCTGTTTCAGAGCTGTCCATTTATTGTGCTTCCTTTAATTCTGATCATTATTTTAATTTTGTTCTATTCGCACTATGCTTGCAACAAATTTTCTGCTTTATTCTAACTTTCCACAATTCACTTTTTTTCAACTTTTTAATGTTATAATATAAGATGGGAAAAATATCTATGATGAAATCAATTGCCATCTGGAAGAAAATTGCATTAGCAGCATTTTGTGTTTTTTTTCTGTGTAACACTCTAGACTCTTTTTCATCTTTTCCTTGTTAAAATGTGCCAGCCACACATTAAAAAAATCATTTTTTAACAAAGCTTTCCAAATATTAGCATGTGCTATTTCACTTATAGAATTGTTAGTGATGTCTTAACTGAGAGGAGAATTGAAGTTTGAATGAGAGTTTATATATGTTGGATACTGCTAAAGAAGATTCATTTTCATGGATTAAAATATGGACAGTGGGCTGTGACAGTACATTGGTTCTGAACTACAAAATGGCAATTTTTTTCCCTGTTCCTACTAGTGGGCACACATGTCAAAATGCAGATCTCAAGACAACTCTGCTTCAGTGTTGCTCAAGGATGATGTACATACAAAGGAGAAAACAAAAAAAGGTCATTTCCATTCATTGTTTCCTTTTGTTCAAAGATTACACACGCGTGAACACACACACACACACACACACACACACACACACACACACAGACACACACACACATTAAAGAAAGGAGTTAGGAATATTGCAGACAATAAACAGGATATTGGTTGCGGAGGATGGGAAACTGGCACTGAAATCTGGACTGCTTGAGTTATGTGAGTGTTGGGAATGAGATCGGTGCCAGAAGTTTGAGTCAGATGTTCAGTGGAGGCAGGAGAGAGTGTGAGAGACTACAGATGAAATTTGTCTCAGGGCTAGAGCCAGGATCCTGGAATTAATTCAACAGAGTCAAAATCATTTGGGACAGAATGATAGAGCCATACTCATTCCTAAAATGAGTTGTGCTGTATTAACAAGGCTGTGCTAACCTAATCAAACCTGACATGTAGGGGTAATCCATACTTGATTGGAGGATTTTTGATTGCATGAAGGTATGTACTTGCCTTTATTCTTGAAACGACTGTGTGTGTGTTTATCTAAGAGGGAGAGGATGAGTAGGGAGCAGCTTCTCTGCAATAACCATGTGAACAATTAGTCAAACAAATACAAAGAATCTGATACACTAATAAAATGTGAGTTATGTGTTGATTTTTTTGTTTTATAATATTAGCAACAAATGTTTTAAATCATTCAGTGGAATTGCTATTTCAATAAAGACATCAACCATTTCATTTGAATTGTTTAGATATTTGTAAAATTAGCAGGGTGATTTCATGCCAGCATGGTAATATGCTTGTCACAAATACCATACAAGAAAATTTGAATAAAAATGTTCCATATTTGTTTTTAAAATGTCTATTTGTTTTTTTCAAAGAGGCACCAAAATAACATCAAGAAGTTTAAAATTAACAGATGTAAGAACTTGAGATGATAATACAGATGTGACTTCAAAGTCTTTTGGTCTCAATATAACATGCCCCTGGCTGGAAAAGTGACAATTCTGGATCACACGTTGCACATCTGACCATCAGTGAGCAAGTAGTAACATCCGAGGTTGAATTTCCTTTGAGCTCCTTGCCTCTGCTTAGTTGCCTCCCCATCACAGCTTGACCGAGTTCAGGAATGTTTTTGTGGGGAATTCTTCAGAGAGTTAATTTGTACCCTCCCACACCCTGGCACAGACCACAACGTGCAGCACCACCCACAACATGCAAAGGATGTTAAGGTATGGCACTGTAAACAGGGGCAAGACAGTGAATTGAACCAAAAGGAACCTTTGTACTGTTTGTCTTTAATTGTAAAAAAATAAAGCTGGGGAATTTCTATCCTCAATAATTCTGTTAAATAATTAGATATGAATATGAAACAGTCTGCTATAAATTATAAGTCAAAACTAGTTTCTGGCCAAATTGAGAAAGAAGAGTTACGTGAAGACTAATTGATGGGTTGAAGGGAAATTAATTTATTTAGTTTATTTCTTTGAATTCAGAAATATGGGTAAGTTGAAGCATCTTCCTGCCATTGTAATCCTTATAACCTCCATTAAACATACATATACTAGACCCAGATTTTTTAGGGCATGCCAAACAACATAAGGATCCTTGAAAGTATGGAGTAGATAACTTAATTTTTTTTCCCTGAAGATTGTCTTTGCACTTGTGCACCACTCTCACTACTAACCTTGCTGAAAAGCATTAGAAACTAATCAAAGTTCTGCCTTCTTTGCAATTAATGGCGATTGTGATTTTCCTGCCTTTTGAAACAGTTTCCATTCTGCTGTCATTTAGACTGAAAAATAATAGCACTGTTGGCCAAGCAGTAGAGTGATTTATTGATTTTAAATGTATTCTCTGATTGAATTTAAATGACATACTAATGTGTTTGCTGATCAGGACTTTTAGAAAGACAGATTCTTAAACCAATGTGATGCCATGTCAATAAGACAGTTCTCTTTTATGTATTTTCCAAACTATGCTTCCTTTATCAACATATATTGGTGGTAATTTGCTATTTTGTAAATTATCTAAAAGATGCACAGACATAAAATGTCTAAAATAGTTCAAAATAGTGCATCTACATGTGTGCAAATGTTTAATCTATGGTAGACAGAGCCACACATCAGTGCTGTTATTTTAAATGAAGTGAGCAGGAATCTTCTATGCAATGATGTGGCCAGTGGCTGTATGACTCCATGTTTTAACTAGGAAACCAGAAACCTATGGCGTAGGTTACCACTGCAGAGATCAATATGCTACATAGTGAAATTAATTGTCTGTATCAAGTCATCATTGCAGGAGAGTCCAGGCCATAAATATTCCCACTGCCCAGCTTTTCTATACATAATCACTCCATTGTTCATTGTCGGTCAACCTGTATAAGCATTTCATTGTCCATAATTGGTCTATATAAGTATCTCCAATGTCCATTGCCCATCAGTCTGTATCCCTACTTCCACTGTCCATTGTTGATCTATCTAATTACCTCCACTGTCCATTGTTGTTCTATATATAATTGGCCCACTATTCATTGTTTACAATTACTTGCATCTTTGCTTGTTGGTCTATCTATATAATTGCTTCCAACCTCCACTGTTCATCCACCTGTGCACTTACTCCCAATGTCCATTGCTGTTTACCTGTGTGGTTACTGTCCATTGTTGGTCTATCTATATAATAATTTCCATGGTTGGTCTGCTTATCTATTCTCTCTCAACATCCATTGTTGGACTCTTTGTGCCCCATTCCTGTTATTCTTTATTGCTCCATCGCTATTATGACTATCGACATTATGACTCCCACTGTCACTCTTGGTCTGTTTATTTATTATTCTCACTGTGTTGTTGATCTATCTATATAATTACTCCATTTTTGGTTGATCTCTTTGGTTTGCCTATATGATTAATTCCACCATCCACTGTATAGTAATACTATAATCCATTATCAATTGTGTAAATACTCTCTCTAATTTTTGTGCTTCTATCTATATAATTACTCTCAACATCTATTGTTGGTCCATCGATATGATTACCCTCACTATCCATTGTTGGTATGCCTTTATAATCACTCTGTTGCCCATTCTTGTTCAATCTGTATATTTATTCCCACTGCCAGTCCCACTGGTTTATCCATGGAAAAGAATGGTAGTTTAGTGGCCTCTAAGGATCACTCTTCTGTGCCTAACACTTATTAAACAGAGTGAAGGGCATTTTTTCCTGAAATTTATCAGCACCTGCCAGTTTGCAAATAATAATTAAATTCTGATTGATCTCCCAATTTGAGTTTTCACTTGAGTATCCAAAAAGGACAGGTAAAATTACAGCTCAACATTACAACATTTCAGATCGCAGATCACTCCTGAGATACCAGACCTGTGTGTTTGTGCATTGTTGATGTAATTGTATTGTCTTTTTTTATACAATTTCCTGCTCTCTATGATGGTGCCAACTCCTTGCTTTGTCTTGGTGTCATAGGCACAGCCAATCATTGATACTTTTCCCATGGGGCAGCATTCATATATGAGTATTCACAGTAAGAATCCAAACTTTGAATCATTGAGGTATGATTCTCCCCACATTTGTCATGTACAGACATATGAGACAGTACAGGCATCCTACTGGTGATGAGAAGATCCCCCTATCACTTCCCTCACTGTCCACTTGCTCCTTCTACTGCTACGGCGGAGAACACTGACTCAGCATGGAATACAGAAGAAATCAGGGATCTTAGTGGTCAGTTCTGTTCAGCCAGTGACTAGATAATACTACAGGACTGAGGCCGAAACTTGCTGGAGTAATTATAGCTGGAAAATATGAGCCACAGCTCTCCTTTCATTAAGTTGACAAAGGAAATATTAAAAATAGGATTCAGATTTGATTCATCCCTGAGTCAGACTGGCTGATTTTTTTTTGTTTACCTTGGTTTACAGAGCAACAGAGAAATCACCCAGAGTTCTTTTCACTTTTCAATGGCTCTTCCAAGAAATGTACTGTCATGGGCAATTGGATGACTACAGGGTCAGGCTCTTTGTGTCCAAAAACCGCGCTTACTCTTTATCTTAGCTCTTCAACGAATAACATTTCAGACCGCAAATGCTTGCAGATTGTAGCACACCAATGTCTTTAGGAGAGAGCAGGGAGGAGAAAAAGAAATGAAAAGAAATATTTATGTCAGATTTGTCATGGTCACCACAGATACTGTGACAATTCATTCAGTTATCAGGTGATGAAATCCTCACTGAAACATTACATTTGTTAAATAATCATTGCATAATTATTGGAAATTGTACCATATTCTATTCCTAACATATAACATGAGCTCAATATATTAATGCTGTGCATTTAAGCTTACATTAGTTCATCACATCACAACATACTACATTAGGTTGTAGTTCCTTTTGAGAAAGAAGCAATTGATATAGCACTGTGGTATGCAAACATGTGGTATGGAATAGAGTGTGTTACGTTTCTGCTGAATGGATTTGGGTCATTGGCAGAGGTCCAAAAAGAGATGGATTGGCTACTCTGTCAATTGGTAAGTAGCACAAGGAGAAGAAAGACATGGGCAGGAGAAAAATGGAAGAGAAATTGAGTGCTGTTGTATGCAACAGATTGTTACGTCTGATTGGTAGGAAGAGCAGATGATTTATTGGGCATTCTGATGGGTTTCTGACACTGCATTTGATCTCAAGTTTATGCTGAAATGAGCTCACTTGGGTTCTGTTGATATGTCTATGGCCATGAATCTTATAGAATTTACAGATGCAAATGGTGGTTGTCATCCAAACAAATAGCATGTCAAGTGATCCCATTCCCATCAGCAAGTCTAGTGCCATTCATTGTAATAGCAGCTCAGTAGATTAAAGTGATTCTTAAAGAAGAAGGAAGATCTGAGTGACAATTTAAATATATACCCGTCAGGTTTTTTCAGATTTTTAAAATGAGCCTCCTGATTTTGTTGCTTATCTTCTGATTGCTACGGCATGTGAAAGTGCAACTTTTGTTACAGCACTGTCAACTTTTCTAAACCTGTTGGCTGCCTGCACGGGACAAGAGGTGTGAGCAATCAGATGTCAGTCGAGAGTGGTGAGTGTTGGGAGGGGCGTCCCGAATGTCACAACCTTTATCAAGTGTTTGTTGAAAGTGAGTGTTTAGTGCTGATTTGGCTGCACTCCTTCAGGCAGTGGTTTACCATTTTTGTCTCAGTGCTAGCTTCCAGAATCCTTGCTGGCCTCTCTCTGTTGTGAATCCTCGTCACTTCAATGCAGGCTCGTTTTACTTTCTGCAGTTCTTCTCCTGAATTCTCCAGTTTGCTCTTTGTTCTTTGCTTGTTGACAGATCTCCTACCCCAGCAGCTTTGTACTTATTTCAGATACACTGGATGCATCAAAGGTGCTTCACTGTAGGGGCAACGTAGCCATGTTCAATTGTATCTTAACATAAAGGCAGATCTTGACATTGCACAGTCATGTAAACTGGTGATAGTGAGTTGGCAGGTAGACCCAGGAGCAGGAAAACGTCATTCATCCCCTTGAGCTAGTTTCATTGGTAAAACTTCAATAGAATAAAAATGGGGGAAGATATACTCTTGACCTCACAATCTGCCTTGTTATGACCTTGCACTTTATTGTCTGCCTGCAATGCACCTTCTCTGTAGCTGTGACACCATATTCTGCATCCTGTCATTGCTTTTCCCTTGTACTACCTCAATGCACTGATGTGATGAAATGATCTGAATGGATGGTATGCAAAACAAAGTCTTGCATTGTACCTTGGTACATGTGACAATAATAAACCAATTACCAATTAGCAATTACCAAATACACAGTGAATGAAGTATGACCCTTTGTACCCTGTTGTATAGAGGCATGATCTGCCCCTCAGTGCCCATACACTTCATTTCTTTGTTCATTCATGGGATCTGAGCATTGCTGGAAGGGCCAACACCTGTTCTACTTTCCTAATTATCCTTGGGAAGATGATGGGAAGCTGCCTTCTTGGAGAAGGCCATCTGGAGAATGCATTCATGCTACAGGTGGTGAGTTCTGCAAATGTTCCCCGGTGATGATAAAGATGTGGCAATGTATGCCCAAACCAGAATGGTGTGTGACGGAGTGGTGGGACTGACACCCCTGATGCCCTTGAAACACACTTGCAGTGATGTTAGGAACAGTCACACTCGCTTCACCTCCTGAAGTTCACTTTGTTTAGACCAAGCTTAGAATGGTGTAGAGCCAAGTGGTTCTGCCAGAACCAAACACGAGCATCAGTGAAGAGAGCTACTTTCAAGGAAATGCTATCTGCACTGTTATTTTGCTAATGACTGAGTGTAGGTTGATGAGAATATAATTGGCCAGGTTGGATTTACCCTGTTTTTTTTAACAGGCCATACCTGGGCAACTCTCCATTTTGCTAGGTAGATCCTGTCTGGGGACACAAACATTTCTGGGGCAAAAGCTTCATGTTCACCTTGACTTGCAGTTACCAGCTCACAAGATGGGTTAATGTGCAATAATCAGGAGTGAGCAAATCTGATTGTTTCCTCTGAAACTCCTACAGCTGTCACAGATAAAATCAGCTAGCTCAGTCCCAGTCGTTGAAGCTGGAATTTCACAGGTATCCCAGCTCCAATGGAGTGGTGCCTTTTCTCAATGATCCACACAGATCATATCCAGATGGATCTGTTGCTTCACATGTTTTCCTTCCTTTATCCATTAACTTGCTCATCTTTACTTCATATCTCAGTAACTCTCCTTTTCCCCTACTCCACATTACCACGATTTCCTTTTCCTCAATACCTCCCGAGCCTTTATTAGCTTTTATTTATGACTGTTCTGTAGCTAAAAGAAACAGGTGTTGAGATAAAGAACAGTTGACACAGCAACTGAATGAAAAGAAAGATTTGGCAGAAGGGGAACTATGTTATTCACAGCAGAGAAAGAGGCAACACAAATAGACAAATAAAGAAAGCACTGTGAGTAGCTATGGGGAAAGATTCAAAGATCAGAAGAAGAACAATGGTAAAAGGTGATAAGAAAGGGGAAAAAAATAGTAAATAAGGGGTAGTTGTTGAACAGTGAGTTCCATGCATAAAGAGGTGCTTCATCTTTTAATTTTAAGCAAGCAAAGATGTAATTCCAAAGCAGAAAACAAACTGCCTGGAGGAACTCAACGGGTCAAGCAGCATCTTGGGGGGGGCGGGGGGGGGGGAAGGAATTGTCACTGATTCAGGTTGAGATCCTCTGTCAGGGGAGGGAAGGTAGCCATTATAAAGAGTAGATGGGGAGGGGTGAGACGGGCTGGTAGGTGTTAAGGTGGACCGAGGAGTGGTGAGGGATGATGGGCAGAAGGAGGGGGAGGTGGAGTTGGGAGACAAGGATAGGTGGGTGAAAACAGGCAAGGAATAAAAGGGCAGAAGGAGCCAGGTGGGGGGAGGTGAGAATGAAAGTGGAGACAGAGGCTGGAGGGTGACAAGCGGGAACACAAAGGCTTCAAGTGTGGCTACTTCTTATGTTCTTATATGCTAGAACCTGATAACTGGTGCTAACATGAACAATCAAGGGGGAGGCAAAGGGCAGGTGGAACCAAATGGAGAGCAGATCTGGTGGGTAAAGTATGAATGGAACCAGGAGGGGGAGGGGGCTGGAGAGAATGTATGGTAAAGGGAACAGAGTGGGAGGACTGGAGGTGGATTGGAAGGAGAGAAGAGAGGGGGCACAGGAAGTAAAGGTGATCTGAAATTGAAGAATTCAATGTTCTTACCATTGGGTTGTAGACTGCACAGTCAGAATATGAGTTATTCTTCTTGTTTGCATTGAGCCTCACCCTGGTAGTGGAGAAGGACAAACAGGTTGGTATGGGAATGGGAAGAGGAGTTGAAATGGGAAGGAATCCAGTAGGTGAAGTGTGTGGATGCAATGGCCATCCTAAGCTCCTGGTTGAACTCCATTTCAACTCCTCTTGTAGTCGTGAAGACATGTGCTCCAGAATTAGCCATGTCTCTCGCCAAGCTGTTCCAGTATAGTTGCAACATTGGCATCTCCCGTTCAATTGGAAAATTGCCCAGGTATGTCCTGTTCACAAAAAACAGACAAATCCAATCTGGCTAATTATCGCCCAATCTCAATCATCAGCAAAGTGATGGAAGGTGTTATCAACAGTATGATCAAGCAGCACATACTCACCAATAGCCGGCTCACTCATGCGCAGTTTGGGTTTCACCGGCACCACTTGGCTCCAGATCTCATTATAGAATAAAGAGATGAATTCATAAACCATAGAATGGTTACACTACAGAAGAAAGTCATTCAACCCACTGTGTATGCACCAATTTTCCAAACGAACAGTTCACTAATTCCACATCCCGTGGTCCTTTCTCCACAGCCTTGCAAATTTTTCTTCACCAAATATTTATCTAATTTCCTCTTGAAGGTCACAGTGGAACTTGTGGTAGACAAGGTGAGCATAGCTGTCCTTGACATCACAACAACATTTAATTGAGTGTGGCATGAAGAATCTCTTGTAAAACTGAAGTTCATGGGAATCAAAGGGAAAATACACCAATGCACATAGGTGGTCAATCATCCCAACCCCAGGATATCACTGCAGAGGTTCTTGGGGCAGTGTCCTTGGCCTAAACACCTTCAGTTGCTTCATCAATCAAATCTTTTCATTATTAGGTCAGAAGTGGGAATGGTTCTGATGACTGTACAATGTACAATCTCACTCACAAATCCTCACCAAATGCAGCAAACAGGCTGCACGCAGCAAGACCTGGATATCGTCCAGGTAAGGGCCACTAAGTGGCAAGTAACCTTTGTACCACAAGCATGCTAACCAATGGCATGGTTAGACTCTCCAACAAGAGAGTCTAACCATCAACCCTTGACATCCAATGGCATTACCATCACTGAATCTCCTGCCCTCAACACCCTGGCATTCACCATTGACCAGAAACACAACTGAATCAGACACCTACATAGTGTGGCTACAAGAGCAGATCAGAGACTGGATATCCTGCAGCAATTGACTCACTTCCTGACACCCTGAGCCCTTTCCATCATCCACAAGGCACCTCAGGAATATGATGGAATACTGTCCACTTGCTTGGATAAGTGCAGCACCAACAATTCTCAAGAAATTTGCCAGCATCCAGGACAGAGCAGCCTGATTGATTGGCACCTCATCAACTACCCTACATGTTCATTTCTCCACTATCAGAGCCCAGTGGCTGCGGTGTGTACCAAATACAAAATGCACTGCAGTTATTTTCCCAGACTTCTCTGACAACCCCTCCCAAAGCCATAGTCTCTACCACCAAGAAGGACAAGTGTGTATGGAAGTACAAACACCTGCAGGTTCCCTTCTGTATTCCACTTGGAAAAGTTTTGCTGTTCCTTCATCTTTACTGTTTAAATCCTGAAACTCCATAGCCAACAGCAATGTGGACTACCTTACCTCTACATTGTAAATGGAAATTAAGGATGGGCAGAAAATGCTGTCCTTTCCCTGAATGTCCCAGTCTGAAAAAAATAGGCGAACTTGTTGCCAAACCGGGCACATACTCCCACTCCCTTGTCATGAACACATTCATACACTTGCTCAGGATGCACACTCATGCCCCTACACTGCACACACATATTCATATCTTACAGCATGTACACACGCTCATACACTGCACGCACACTCACACCCATAAGCTGCACACACACACTCACTCTCACACTCCTACATTACAGATACTAATACTTTGACAATGGGCATATACTCATACTGTTACACCAGGAATCCACGCAAACCCCTTCATCACAGATACTAACACACTGACACCAGCCACACACTCATACTTCTGCACCAGGTACCCTCAGATATGCACTCATAACCTTATATTCATACTCCTAAACTATGCTCCCACTCACATTCCCACGTCAGGCACACAATTGCTTTTACACCAGACACATTCTTGCACAAATACGCACAGTTGGCTTCATTACCATTTTCCCAAACCTCCGCCCACTCAGATTAGTTCCCACCCCTATCACCAAAATTCAATTCTTGCCGATGCTCTCTCCAGACATTCCCTTTCAACATTTTGGCAGGTCCACCAATAGAAATAATATTCAAATACCGACTGACTGAAATATTATATGAACCTGTGAAGTTCATTAGTTAGGCCAAACGTTCCCTGAAGTCTCTAGCCACTGTTAAATGACCTAAACTTTCCTGTAATGTAATAAATAAATGTTTGGCTGGGTTGTTGCACTATCATTAAAAAACATACTACTCACTGCGCCTGTCTCCATTGATGTTAAATGGTTTTAAACACTGTGGGAACAGAGCTTCCTGAGACATCTCACTGTTCTAAGAATCTGGAATCACTCTGTCTGCACAAAGTGAATGTTCCCATTAGAAATGCAATCTTGGACATTGTCATGGAAAAACACAACCCTATGAATTTAGACAGTTCTACAATAGCAAATACTCTCAGCCCCAGAGTAGGATCCCCTTCCTGATTGGCATGGAAATACATTGAAGAGTGATGTGTATTATATAGTACAGTTTGAGAAAAAAGTAATAAGTGCAGTGAATGCCTTAGCCATGTTGTTATTCCAGACAGATGTAAAATAGTGCTTTGCAAAATGTGACTGCTTCATTCTGACTCTGATAGTTTCAAAGGATATTCCATTTTTGTCAACATTTGAGTGAAGAATTGTGTGTTGGCAGTGTGGAGTAACATTTCAATCTGAAGCTTTAGCACACATTCTCTGTACAACCATATCCCTGCCTTTTCCATCCCTGCCAACTTATATACGTAATTCTTCTCCCACAGCTGTAGCCTCTGGCCCATCAGATATCCTTTCCTGCTTAATTCCCTTCCTACTTTTATACCATGGAGTTATTGTATATTGGTTAGGTCAGATATTAGATCATATTCATTAAAATATATGCATAGAGAGTCTGCATGAATACTAGAAGGAGCAGGAGCAACATCAACAGCCAAGCCCACGTAGTTGTGCTTTCTGAGTTTTAGAGAGGAAAAAAGCAAAGTTATAATGTGCCTAATACATCGCACACCTTCCTGGTCACAGACACCACATGCGGGATGTAATAGCTTGTGTGTGCACATTGAAGACTGTTCTGAAATTCTGATTCATTGAAGTAGAATACACACATCACTGTTTTGTGTGTTTAAAACTTGCAGTAGTGGTCACATTTCTGCAATGTCCATGTGTCTGAGTAAAATGCAATTCAGGCAGTACATCCCCTCCTCTCTTGATTTAGGATAGTTTGGGGACTATTTTACTCAAAAGCAACAACATGTGAAAATTTGGTAGAATGCCAATAAGACGAGGCCATTTGAAAGCCTGGATTCAGTGCACAATCTTTGCCTTACTTGTAGATCCCCATGATTTGAAACTGCCAAAGAGACACTTTTTATCTGTATGTGGGCAACACTTCCACAAAAGATATGAAATACTGTGGCTGGTAAATAGTAGTGTTACAGGATGGGTTTTCTTTAAACCATGCGTGCAAAGGATTCCATAGCACCAGTTTAAAGAAGAACAATGCTATCCACATTCCTAAGCATTATTTATCTTTTATTTGTCATTGCTAGACACGTTTGCTGGTCATTATGACATAATCATTTGTGGGATCATGCAATGTACATATGGGCTACGGCATTTCCTCCATTACAATATGACTTACAATTTCTAAAGTATTTTGTTCGCTGTCACATGCTTTGGGAATCCTGAAAGTGATATAAAAAGCCACTTTATTTGTGCGTGTCTTTCTTTCCTCTTCATATTTTAACAGCAATGATTATGAAATAGTGAGTATTCCTTTAAGTTATGCTTGAATTGACATCAAGTCCTGTTTACTCCCAGAGAGCTGCTGATTGTTAACAGAGTGGTCAGTTGAAGCGAAGCATCAGTCCCCAAGAAGCTGTGTGCCTGTTTTAATGGGCAATGAGCAGTTCTTAGTGTCAGTCAGCTGTCTAATGAGCCTTCGGATGCCCATTTCTCCTGCTTCTCCTTTACCAGAGTGCGAAACCTGGAGGGGGGGAGGTGTTGGCACATCTTAAGAACCCATCCAGAGGGGCATCTTGATGCCTAAAGTGTTGAACCAAAACTGTCCCCTTAATCTGTGACCTTCTGCAGTTCCATTTTGGATTTGAAAGCTCAATATCACCACTTTTGCCTGTTATTTTACCACTTCACTTGCTTGTGCTGCTACTCCAATCCTTCTCCTCCTGCAGCTCACCCTACTCTTTATTCTATTTCCATCATTTCCTTTCATCCATTTGTTTTCATAAGTGAAAGTAATTCTAGGTCCTTAAAACACTGTGATTCATCAGGAATCTCTATTCCCATAATGTCTGAGACCATTAGTTGCCTATGCTCATGCTTTTATTACAAAGAGTAGGCCATACTCTTGAATTATTATTAATTATTAATTTCAGATTTTACATTAGCGAGTGAACATTGCCTAACATTGGTTGCTGTTTATCATGGTGTCATTTTAGAGAATATTATACACTATAGAACAAAAACAAAATCATTTTTTTACGTGATGTTTTGCTTTGGACTATAATTTTATCCATGCCAATGTGTGACACCAATCTATGCATGAATGTACAAAAATATTTTTTTGGGAACAAGTAATAAAAAATACATCAGGCAAGCACAAATTTTTGATTAAAAAATAAGACTGTTTCTTGATTTCCAGCAGTTTTGTTTATATTTCAGATTTCCAACATCTGCAGTATTTTAGTTTTATAGGATTTGTCTCATCATTCTCACTTTTTTGGTTTTTCATCCCCTCTCCTCTATTTTTAATTCTCTTCTTCAATTTACGTCTCCTCCAGGAAGATCATTAACATTCCCTTTGTTTGATTTCTAAAATTTTCCTCATTTCTGTTGGAAGGTCATCAATCTGAAATGGTAACTCCTTGTTGTTTTGTCTCTGCAGATGCTGTCTAACCTGCTGAGTATTTCCAGTATTCTCTATGATTTCTTCTGAAAGGGAAATGGATATAGTTTACCTCTAATTTTTCAACAGCCTTCAACCTTGAGTGCAGGCTATTTCAGGCACAGGGTTTAAAGAAGAATTAAAATATTAATGATAAAGGAAAATTTGTCTTTAATATTGGTCATCAAATTAACATTCCAACATGAACAGTATAAACATCTTTATTATTAGCCCTAAAGTAAAGAATGCGAATGAACCATGCAATGGGCATCAGTGGATCTTGAATTCTTGTAACACAGCTTGTATTCTGCAATAAAAAGTTGTTCTTTTCATCATATGTTTCAC
Source organism: Rhina ancylostomus (assembly GCA_030265395.1). NCBI lineage: Eukaryota > Metazoa > Chordata > Chondrichthyes > Rhinopristiformes > Rhinidae > Rhina > Rhina ancylostomus. Next base: position 16,320,686 of record JARFYF010000050.1, on the reverse strand, counting down.
AAACGATTTCTCGTACATCTGGCAGTAACCTCAAGTGATAGCTTTCCTCATGACTGTACCACTAGTGATCACACATTAGGTTGGAAGAAGGCAACGATTCAGGGAGGTCTGTTAGGAAATGTAACTTCTTGCTTTCCTGAAATTTTTGATCAATTGACCAAAAAAGGTCCTCAGGTAAGACTCACCTGATGAGGACGGGAGGACTTAACTGCTTGCCAGCTCAGCAGGTCCATGAAAATACAGGCAACTGCCAACAGTTTTTGTTTGTAATGATATAGAAATAGATTCAGCACAAAGCATCAGCAGCTATGGTTTATGAAACCTCCACTGTTGTGGCCTGCAAGTTAGACTGCATGTGAGATTTTACGTTAGAAAATGAAGTGCCGCTTGGTTACATTTCCCCCCACAATTCATTGCATAATCTGCATAACTCATTTTTATATCATGTGTTTCTGTGTATTTTTAAAGATCGCAGTATGCGGGAATTGGAAGGTTAAAAGGAATTCTCAGAAACTCGTGAATGAATCAGTATTTGTGGCATGAAATTTTAAACCCAAGAAAAACCTGATTTCAATTTTGTAATTGAACACATATACTGTAATAATGTGAAGAATCCAATACTCATGTTTTTAAAAACCTGATCTATTCTTTGTGGTACACATTTGAAGGAGTAGTATATATATTTAAAATGACAGCTTTCCTTTCTAGGCTGCCAGTGCAGCTTGAAGAAACCCCCACCTCCTCCCACCAAAACTGAGAAATCATAAAGAGGGATATTGTGTTATATTCAGGACAAATCAACAGAATATCTCCAGATTGGCAATGACTTACATTGAGATTTCCTCTTCGTACTTTATTTTCCTTCTTTATGCACACAGTTTCATTTTCCTTCTACACAACCTGTTATAACAGGCCTGGGGTATCCAGTTATTCTCACATATTTTGATGAAAGTTGTAAGTTATTTCTGTGTACTGCACAATTTTCTGCAGTGCCAGACTCTCTTTTACTAGGTTCCTCATAAATTGTATTTTGGCAGGGTTTGGTCCCTAATATAAAAGTAATGATTTTAGTCAAGAATTTAAAGTTTCTCTGCAGTCTCCTCCAACCCCACAATCCTTTATGCTTCAATGGTTTCACTCTCATCTACATGTCTGATTTTAAATGCCTTACCACTGGTGTCTTGCAGTTACAATGGCCCAAAGCTCTGCATTTTCCATTCTAAACATCTCTGTCTCTACTCCTCTTGCTATTGAAGGCACTCCACAAAACTTACCTCTCAAATTTCTTCACGTAATTTGGTGTCAGACTGTGCATAATGTCAGCACTTGGAGTGCATTAGGATTCTAGGATTGTCCCTGTGTAATTCAAGGTTAGCAAAAGTACCCCCACTATTTAAAAAAGGATGGTGGGAAAAAACAGGGAACTCCAGACCTGTTAGACTAATATTAGCAGTAGAGAAAATGTTGGTATCTATAATGAAGGGTGTGATTCCAGAACATTTTGAAAAGAATAACAAGATTGTGCAGAGTCCACATGACTATATAAAAGGAAAGTCACGTTTGACCAATCTGCAATAAGCTTTTTGAGGATGTGACTAGTAGAATATATAAGCGGGATCCAGTGCATATGGTGTATTTGGATTTTTAGAAGGCTTTCAATCAAGTTCCATACAGTAGGTTGGTCAGCCTCTGATTCCAAGATTAGAGACATAGAATTGGAGTATACTAACAGGGACTGAACATTGATTATTAGACAGAACGCAGAGAGTAGGAATAAATGAACAGGTTGTGATGAGCAGTAGTTGGGCCCCATTTATTTACAGTTTATGTTGATGATTTGGCTGAGGGGATCAAATGAATTTTTTCCCAGTATGCATACAAAACTGGGCATGATGGCAAATAAGGAAGTGAATGTAGAGAAGCTTTGGGGAGATATGGACACGTTGAGTGAGTGAGCAAAAATGGCAGATGGAAAAATGAGATGTTGTTCACTTTGGTGCACAGAACAAGAGATTATTTGTTAACACTGGAGAGAGTGAACAAATTTGACATTCCAAGAAAGTCAACATGCAAGTGGTTAGGAAGGCAAATGGATATGTTAGCTTTCACTATAAGAGGGGTTGCGTGCGAACCTAAAGATGTATTGAAATTATATAGGACCTCGGTCAGACAGCACCTGGAGTATTTGTGCACTTTTGTTTTCTCTACCTGAAAAGAAGGATAAACTTTTATAGACGGAGTGCAGTGAAGGATGGCAGGTTTGCCACATGAGAAGAGATTTGAGTAAACTG
>JARFYF010000050.1:16240453-16256003 GCA_030265395.1 Rhina ancylostomus | reverse complement strand
AACATTTTCTTTACACTGAAAGTAGAGTTACAGTAGGCAAATGAAGATAAATCATCTGGCCAGCAAGATGGCAAAATAATGATGTTCAATTGAATCATGTGTTCCTACAATCAGGAGAGTAAGGTCCAGAGTTTCAGACACACTGTTTTTCAGTATTTTGTAGCTGGAGAGTAAGTGTCCCAGAAGTCATGGCTCTGGAACCAACACCTCTTGTGGGCCTTAACCTTGTAACATTGTGGGTGCCATAGTGCCCTCCCACTTTATCTTGGCCAAGTAGAGAGGTTGAAGCATCGAAATATTTCTTACAGAGAAGGTCTCAGTACCTATCCTCTGGACGGAGCATGTTTGCTGCACAGTGGCACAGCTAGTACAGTTGCTGCCTCTCAGCTCCAGCGACTATGCTTCAATCCTGACATCCAGTGCTGCGGAGCCTCCACATTCTCCCTGTGATTGTCTGGGTTGCCGCTTGGTGCTCTACTTTTTTTCCCACATCTCGCATGCAGGTAGTAGATTAATTAGCCGTTGTAAAATGCTCTTCGTGTGTAGATGTGTGGTAGAATCTGGGGGGGAAATTGATGGACACACGGGGAGAATAAAATGGGATCAGTGTAAATCGATGCTTGATGGTCAGCACAGACTCAGTGGGCTGAAGGACCAGTTTCCACGCTGTATGATTTCACAACTAGAGGGCATAGGTTTCAGATGAGAGGGGATGGATTTAAAGGGGATCTTAGGGGCAACTTCTTCACACCAAGGGTGGTGGGTATGTGGAGCCATCCAGAGGAAGTGGTAGATGCAGGAATAATTAAAACATTGAAAAGACATTTGGACAGGTACATGGACAGGAAAGGTTTAAAGGGATGTGGGTCAAATGTAGACAAATGGGACCAGCTTAGGTGGGCATAGATGAATTGTGCCACAGAACTTGTTTCTGTGCTGTATAACTCTATGACTCTATAACTCAATATCAATGACTCTGTGTCCTTCTTTCTGCATTGATCTGCCAGAGGAGCTGATTTCCAGGTGTGTGGAAGTTTATAATGTGATGTAAATTACATGGAGATTTAGGATATGGCTCCAGTGCATCATTGGCTCTTCTTGCGAGCATCCTTTGTCCCTTGGGAAGCATTATGTTAAAGGGGGTAGTAGGATACACTGTGACAAGGACTATACTCAACATACCAAAAACTGCAGCGAGGTGGATCTTCTACTGCTCCAGATCACTGTGTGCTTGGGTGTAGTCTTCTGATGGGAACTCAGCTCCCAGCATACTGGTGAGGTCAGTGGAGTGGGGTGAAGGGACTGTCCCAGCACCACTGGCTGCCTGTGCTGACAGAAAGGCCTTGACAGCTGGTAACCAAGGCTCACCAGCTGTCAGAGCTGTCGCTGTTATTGAATGTTTTAAAATCACTTGGGACTTACTAAAAAATACTAATGTTTAAAAATAATTAATTATTAACTTCTTTTAAAAGATTAACAGACAATAAGACACAGACACACGTAAAAAAAACAATTAAACTCACTTAATTAAATCAGATAAAAAGTTTGCCTTACCATTGCGATGTCGCTGATTACTCCCATTTATTACAGTCTGGTTGTTGCACTTGCACCAGGTTAATATGGAGTGCGTTGCTCGCGCAGAATTCCCAGGCAGAGGGTTGGGAAGACTGTGGAAGTTGGTGCTCCACAGGTGAACTCCATGAGGAACCCACTGGTGTGGTGCAGATATCCTGGGGTCAGTGCGTTGCAGACGGAAAGGCTCTGCCTCAACTTACACTTGGGAACAGCCCAGCTCTGGCCTTATGAGCTGGCAGATCCGGGCAGATGATGTTCCCCATTAACATTGGAAAGGTCACCGATCTGAAACACTAAGTTGGTTTCTCTCTCTGCACAGATGCTGCATGAACAGCTGTGAATTTCCGGCATTTTCTGCTTTTGTTTCAGATTTCCAGCATGCACAGTATTTTGCTTTTGAAATACAATAAATAGCTTGTCCCTTGGGATGTGGAGTTGAATGCCAGCCATCTTGCCCTGAGAGTGGGAGCGGGCAGAGTTCCTGGCTTGCTGGAGTAAGGCCTGAGACTCCTGCAAAATCCCAACATGACTGCGCAGCACATGTTTCCTCTCTGACGAGCACTGGCTGTACTCGTCTTCATCTAATTCCAACTGAAAGGCACAAACCCTGTTTACGGTGCAGCTGCAAACTTTACCTTTGTTCTTAGTTTACAGCTGTTTCACATTACTTGTGAAAATGAAAAGGGCACTGCGGCCTTCCCTTTGCTCCTGCTTGTGTGATGCCAATATAAAGGTGGCCATGGAGCAGCAAGAATTCTTTCAAAGCACTACAAGCAATCTGGCGCAAATCCCCTGCCACAGTTGACGACTAAAGCACATTTCTAATCTGTACGTATTCCCACGCAGGAAGAGACATCTCTGGCAAAGCGATGTCACTTTATTGTTCATTCCTAATTGTTCATTCCCACTGAACTGTGCAGCCTGCTAAGGCATTTCAGCAGCAGTTAAGAGCATTGCTGAGGGCCTGGAGTTACATATAGGCCAGATGAGAGAAAGGTGGTAGGTTTCGTTCCCCGCAGGCCATCAGTGAACCAGATGGGTTTCATGGTCACCATCACGAATATGATCCCCTTAATTTATTTATTACTTGAACTTAAATTCCCCATCTGCTGCTGTTGGTCTTAATCAAAAGTCCCATGACTTAACCACTTTGCTATCACGATGAGGTCACTGAGAGTCAGAGGTAGATTACGCCACAAAGCCTGGTGTGATGAATCTAAAGATTAGTAGGTGGCACAGCTGGTAGAACGGCTGCCTCATAGTACCAGAGAACTGGGTTCAATCTTGACCTCGGTCTCTGTGGAGTTTACACCTCCTCCCTGTGACGGCTTGGATTTCTTCTGGGTGCTCCAGTTTCCTCTCACATCCCAAAGTTGTGCACTTGATAGGTTATTTGGCTACTGTAAATTGCCTCTCTTTTGTAAGTGAGTGGTAGAATCCCAGGAGTGTTCAAGAGAAGGTGGAGAGAATAAAAATGGAATTCACTTAGGATTAGTGTTAAAATGGGTAGTTGATGGTCAGCATGGAAATGATGGGTTGAAGGGCCTGTTTTTGTACTGTATGATTCTTAAAACAAATAGTCTAGAATCAGTTCATGTGCTAGTAGAATAAAACGATAATTTCTCAGGACAAGAATAATTTTAAGGTACTTGTACAAACTAAAGAAGGTATTTGGAAAGATTTATGGTTCTGCCACTGTTAATCAGAATTGCCCCTTAAAGTTGTTGGAAAGATCCTGAAAATCAAAGGAAAATTTGATCTTTGGATGTGCATCTCATTAGAGCCCAGCAACATTGACAGGACAGGGAGAATATTCTTTCTTGTCAACAGAATGATTAATTTTCGGAAGTTAGGAAATAAGAACAGAATTTTGTTCTGCTGAAGTTCAAGCCACTCCACCATTCAGTAAGAATGTGGTCAATCTGATATATGGCCTTAACTCTGGTCTCCTGCCGACACCCATTAACCATAGTCGTGCAAAATTTATCTCAGTCCTGGGTATACTTGGTGATTCAGCCTCCACAGCTCTCTGAGGTAGAGAATTTCAAATATCCACAACCAACTGAGAGAAGAAATTGCTCCTCATCTTTGTTTTGAATAGTCATCCCTTTATTCTGAGACTATTCTTTTAGTTCTGGATTTCTCCCACCAGCCAAAATATTCTCCTGAGATGATTGACATTTATCCTGTTAAACACCTCAGAAACCTAAGAATGCAGGAAGTAGGAGTAGGCCATCCAGCCCTTCGAACCTGCAATGCTGTTCATCAAGATCATGGTTGATCTTCCACCTCACTGCCATTTCGCAGCACCATTCCCGTATCCTTTGGTTCCCTCACCATGATAACCTATCAAGAACTTTTCTGAATGAGTGTTATGACTGAGCTTCTATAGACATTTGGACTAGGGAATTCACCAGCCTCTGAGTGTAGAACTCCTTTGTTTCAATGAGATCACCTGTTGTTTTTCTAAACTCCAGAGAGTATAGGTTATTCTTCCCCATAGGACTACCTCAAATCCCAGAACATCTCCAAGCCTGCTTCCTATATTTCCTGATTTCATTATCAGTATTCTCCTTTAAAACTATTTGAAAGACCTTGAAATCAATATAATAGAAAACGTAATGGAACAACGTAATCTTACACGAGTTTTCAGGTGAATTCAACTTCCTTCTGTGGCCGACAGCAACATGGTTTAAAACGTTATTCTATGACATGTCAAAGAATATTATGACTGGATTTCCTTTTGTCCACAAATAGAGCTTTGAATGAAATGGTGAAAATTCCTACAATTCTGAATTTAGGTGGAAACCCATGAGATTTGAGAGACCTGAATGCAGGATTGTTTATATATTAAATAATAGGTGACCGTACTGCCAATAAGTCTGCTTATTTCTCCAACTCAAAACAAATTTGAAAAATTGCCAGTGACCATGCAAGATGTGGGTGCCTTAAACACTGACAACAGTGTATTTGTACTGGTTTGCACAGAGGTTGTTAACTAATTTGTTTTGAAAGCAGTTTTGGTGATCAGAGCATTTGAAATTTTGGAACCATAAGAGTGTATAAATTTACAATACAGCAGAAACACATTTCCCCATTACTACAATGCAAGTTCCTTGTTGGACCAACTCAAGATTAAGGCCAGCTGTCGTGTCTTAATCTCTGTTTCTTCTCCGCATCAGATACTTATCTGTTTTTCCCTTAAGACATGCCTTAACCACAACCCGTGGCAAAGAATTCCATGCTCTACCGATCCTTTGCATAAAAATGTGGAAGTATTTCATGCAAGTTCCACTTAGTTTGGTAAGAAACTGCAATGTGTTTCCTGACTCAGTCCTTCCTGTTGATAGGTTCTTTGTAAAAGTGTTAAATAGATTGTTTTTATTCCCTTCAGCAACCAAATGCAAGTTCCTGGCATCCATGGAGTTATTTTGCTTCCAATCTCAGTCCCCTTTCTTTTATGGCTCTTAATCCCATAATAAAATCTATCCCGGATTAAAAATGATACTGGAAGTATATAGCCCAGCAGAAAACATTAGTATTGTTTTATTATTTATGTTTAATGTATCTAGTAGAGACAGAAAGTACAGAAAAGAGTTAATGGATGAATAATTTGTTGGAGCCACCAGTTCTACTTGCCCATCGATGCGACATGGAGCTCACTGATGTCTGGGCCAATTGTAAACTGGTTTTCACAGGAATTGAATTTCCTTCCTGTCCTTTTAAATGGGTGCCCTTGTTTATTACTGGCTCAGAACTTGGTTGATAATATGGTATCAAAAAAAAACTATTGCCCAATGTGTATTAGCCTTTGCAAACAGGAGCAGGTTCCAGGTCAGGAACAGGCTTATCTCTGAGGCAGGAGGGGAGTCAGAGTTTTCCCAGCATGGACTATCCATATCCTATTCTTCGAAACTCCGGGGAGTGTGCAGAGACCGTGGGAAGTTGAGCTAGATTCTCTGGATCTCTTGCACCTGGAAGAGCTACTTCAGTCAAAACAGTTTGAACTCTATGATCCTTGATTTCTTACAAGAGTACATTTGAGGGAAAATGAGGTGCTTTTCCTTTGCAATGTAAGCAGTCTTTGTAATAGGGCTAGGTGTATTGTCCAGGTGAGGAGATCTTTTTCTGAGCAAAGTTGCTTTTCTTTCAAAGTACTGAGGATAAATGGAGTACTGACTGCAGTAGCAGGAGCATCTTCAGATTAGCACTGTCATCCCAATGCTAATGCAAGAGCTGCAGAAGTATAACATTACTCTGAGAAAGAGTTAATCTTAAGTGTTTGCATATCCCAGCTCTCCAAGGTGTCCATGAATAAATGTTTCTGAATATTGATTTATATAGCACTATTTTAAAATGTACAATGTTAAAGGCTTGTTGAAAATCAGTGAAGTGTGTTCCTATGTCTTCCACTTATAAAGCAGTACAGATAACTGAGGGTTTGCCACTGGGAATTTGCTTCACCTGACTCTGGAAATTTAAGTGAGAAAGCTAGAAAAGTACAGATGACATTTTTTTCTGAGCTTTTCCTGAAGGGAATGTCATGCTATTTTGTTAACCAAAGCCATTGACTGAAGGGCTCTGCATAGAGAGAATGAGTGGCTACTCCCATTCTTGACATGAGTCAGAGTTACTGTGTGGTTTACTCGTTCCATTTGAAATGAACTCCAGGTGTATGGCAAATGAAGTACGTATGCATTGAAGGAGTCTTCACTTGAATGGGCTTGAAACTGGTTGGGCATCAAACAGATGTGAGCCTCAGTGAGCACTTCCCCTCCCCCCACCAACAAATGACTGCTCTGGGATCATCCAGAAGGATCTTCCAATAAAAAAAGTGGGAGTAGACTAGGGAGGATCCTTGGATTTGTATGTTAATTTGCTGAAAGCAAAATCAAGAAAAGAGCAATAACCTCTCATTGGGTAAGAATGTTTGTTTCCTCTATTTGTTCTTAATTTCTAACTGGGAGGCAGTTGTATATGTGGAGCAAAATAATCTTCTGCAGCCAATTGTATTTTTCTATGGGCAAAATTATTCAATTATATATAATGTTTTTAGCCAGGAACAACTGTGATTTGTTGGTATTTTCCTGTGGAAGAGCAACTGACCAGTTGGGTAACATGACCCACATAACCTGGCAAGGAAGCAAGAGATTCACTAAGAGATAGGGGAGAAATTCATCTTTGCTCGTAACGCTAAATATGTGCCTGAATATCAGCCTCTGGTTGTACAAACCTCCACATATTTGGTTTCATTGACTTCAATGGAACTAGACGCTGGGGGTGAGTACAACTGGCAGATGATACTCTTACACATGTTTAGTGCCTGTGAGCAATGTTGAATTATATAGAGTTTCGAAGCTGGCAGTGAGTGAATACTCACAGCAGACGTGAGTCAGTCCGTCCAAATTATTGTTAGAGACCTGGTACCAGCTTGTGCCACCCCAGATATGTGTAAATTTAATATTAACATTGCTAATTACATATAAATTAATATTTTCTTTACTCTCTACTCTCCAAATATTTCAATAAATCTATTCAAAAGCTTCAAACTCCAGATCAACTCCAAGACTGCTCACCAACGAAGGAGCTCCCAAACCATCCCATTCTGTAGTAGAATGGTCACATGGCAAATGCAAAGGTCACCCATTCCCCACCTACTCAAGTGACCTCCAGCCCACTGAGTGGGAATGACCCTGACTGTAGCCTTGTCACAGAGTCTAATACAAAAAGCTGCATAACTATATATAACTGTGACTGTAACAAGTAATTACAGCTGGACTTGATATCAAGCCATGCCGAAGAAACATGTAAGAAGATAGTTGGAAAAGTACTGGCAAGGTTTCCTAAATGAATGTAGGAATGCAGATATACTGGGCCCTTTATATTGAAGTAAGGCTGTGTGGTTAAGTCCCAGTCTGAAATCAAATTGCGGGAAGCTTCTTACTTCTCCTGTTCTACAACACTCTGAGTTCAAGTTTGGTGCAGGATAAGTCCAGCACTTTCCAAAGCTGGATTTCATTTCATCCTATGGACCCCAATGTATTTTTCATTATTTTTAATATAAAAATGAGTGCCTAATCCCTCCTCTGCTCCAACCTTCACTCAAACATTTTATTACTTTCTCCCTGGTCTTGCTACCTCAATTTCCTCCTCTCACTCTTTTCTCAACCCCAGCTTTTTCTCTCCCTATCTCTCCTCTGCTGCTTCCTCTCAACCCTTGCCACATTGTTTGGCATTGTCCCTATTTCCCCCTTCTCCACTGCCCTAGCCCCAATGGCTTTCTGCCATGCTGGATTCTTATGATATTAACTAGTAAATAGAACCAGTGGCCTATTATTGCTTTTTCACTGCAACCAGAGAGGCAAGTGTTGAGATTGAATCACCAGTGCACACCATACGTTGTCAGATACTGGTTTACAACCAAGGCCCGCTGTACAACGACAACCTGAAAAAGCAGACTCTGGAACAAATGAATTAACAGTATTAATACAGAAAACATATTTGTGTTACACTCTCAGTTGTAACATTTTTATTTGTTCAATTGTTTGTGGGTGAACAGTCCTTTAATAAAAGTTAGTGTAGCTGCTAAATGTGTTCCAGAACATTGCGAGCAGCTGAGGTGGTTAAATGCTTATTCACCACACTACATGGGTTTGTAGTTTAATTTTCCCTTGCTTGCTGAGGTATACAACTTGGAATTATTTTGTTTTCTCTGAACAGTCAAAGTCCAACAACTTTTGACCAGTTGATCTCACTGTAGTTCAGATTAACATGTTGGTTTCAAGACAAGTTTTAAAATTTTTATTATTTTTCTTTCTCTGTTACATCGTTAGATAATCAGAAGATATGCTGGAATTTTTTGAGACTGCCTCCCCATGAAAAACAAACTCCAAGAAAGCATCTGAAACCACTTTGCAATGTACCATTGCTCCAGTACTTTCCTGAGTTTATAATCACTTGACTGGATGATGAAATAATCATCACTCTCTCTGTGAGAAGATATTTCCTTGGTGCCCAGGGAAAAGGGAATTTTTTTCTTCTCATATTTTTGGTTATAGCTGCTAGTTGAATAAAATTCCATCATTGTACTGGGAATCCAACTGCAGTCCTTCCTGAATTCTTTTCTGGAACCTAATGATGGAAGCAATTTTTTAAGGAGGGGATTTCTTCAACCTCAGGGGAAAATGAATTTCTCTCCCCTGCTTTGGTTCACGCAGGCAATTTTATGGACCTTAATCATATATGAGTCAAAGATTCTAAACAAAACTCTCCAGCCATTAAATTTTCCAGAACAAAAGAATGCTGAAGCACTTATGGACTAGCACACAGAGAGATACAGGCCTTTCTGAGAGGAAGCATAATGAAGAATGCCTCTCACACTTTCCCCGGGTTAAATCTGTCAAAAAGTACTTCTTATAAAGCAATCAATATGAAAAAAGTAACATAATTGAAATGTACTATAATTTTTCTGACTTATTTTAACTGGACTTCCCCTTTGGTTCATGCTTGGCTTTTAAATAAAATCATCATGGAGACATTTTAACTTATAATGTGACACAAAGTGAAGATAAAGAGATTAATTCTTTAGTTTTAGAACTTGTCAGTCGAGGTATTCTCCACTGTTGATGTAGAAGATATACTTTCATCCAACACTTTCTTCCTCCACTGAAGTTTGAACTTAGGCTGGGGTTCAGCTTCAGAAATGCTCCACTGCTTCACACACATGGCCATCTGTCGTATTCCAGCAAGGATGGATATGTATGCTGATGATGAGCAGTTCCACTGACTGGTAAGCAGTTCTGGGCATACAGAGGGATTCTTCAGCATAGTGAAATTGTCTTGAATTGTTTCACTACAGAGTAGAGCCATTGGAAGTCTCTATACCAGGTACAATCCTGTCCACATCCTATTCTTCACCCATTGTTACAGACTAGGTTACAATTACTGAGGTTCCTTTAATGTGTGTGCGTGTGTGTGGCGTGCTTACGTCAACAGAAGATAAAGAACGTCATGACGTTGTTGTTGAAACAACCAGTCGGAGTCAGTCTGAAGGAGAGAGACAGAAGAACAAGAGAGAGACACACACACCAGCCTGCTTGTTTTCTCTATCGATGGATGAGAAACAATAACTGTGACTGTCACTGCAATCCACGTATGGATTGTTGAGAGTATTCCGGTGGAGTTCACTTTGTCTGTGTTTCTTTTGTTGCTGGTTTGTAATGGGACAAAAGTAAAAAACAATTTTCAGTAGCAGAGAAGGTAAGAGAGGGAGGAGTAGAGCAAAGGGAATAACTTTGACAGGGTGAGTCCAAATGAGTTAATTTGGACCAGTTACAAACACATTATGCCTGCTTGTCTGTGTAATGTTTTGTTAACAGCAAGGCAGAGGGACATGCCCAGCATACCAGACTATATGAATAGTCTCTCTCTTCCACCTTCTCTGCGACTAAAAACTAACTTGTTTTACTTTCTTTCGTAGTTTTGAGGAAGGGTTCCAGACCTGAGATGTTAACAGTTTCTCTTTCCACAGGTGCTGCCTGGCCTGCTGAAATATTCCAACACTCTGTGTTTTTATTATAATTTAAAAAGAAGTTCTCTTTCAACCTCGAGAGCATTTGAGCCAGAATGTAGGGAAGTCTCAGATATGATCTTTTCTAGACCACTGGAAAATCACGTCTGCCTTGCTTACAGATGTATTTTATTCGAAACAAAAAGCCATGTATAACACTATAGAAAGTCAAGAATGAGAAAAATCAATTCAGTGCATTGAAAACAATTCTCCTGCTGCCCCAGCCCTTCCATAATACCTGAGTTACAAACAGTATGCAGAGTCAAGGACAATGCTAGTACAGACATGTTGGGCTGAATGGCCACCCCCTGTGCTGTCTGTATTAAAGGTTCTGAATTAACATCCATCGTCAATTGGAGCATTAGTAGTTCTCTTGGCTATAGTATCCAGTTTGGCAATCATTAAAATCATTAATTATGCCAAATACTATCTTACTAAAATATGTTTAAGAGCTAGTTAAAATAGTATATTCTACAATCATTTGATTCAGGATTGAACAGACTATGCAGTTTGCAGATGAAACTCAATTTCAATTTTTCACCAACAGAATAAAGGAAATTCATACAATACCACAGGGTATTACACAAAACCTGTCTGCAGAAATGAACCATTTTGGTATTTTGATCAATATAAACTACCTGCTCTTTAACTGAATAAACCTAAAAACCCTGCCATTGATCAGACAATGGTATGACAGTGGCTCTGGAGTATGATATATGGTGCTATACACATCTACTAAAGATTGTAGTTCATAATATGTCATTGAAATAGCAATCAACAGGCAACACCATGGTCATTGCAGGACAGATCAGCTTTCAGTTTTCACAACAAAAGGCAACAAAGATCTCAAGGTATTTTTCCAAATGAAGCAGAATACAGAACACCACGGATAGTGAACAATGAGTCAACTGCAAATATTCATCTTGAACAACAATGACCTCCTTTGATAAAAATAATATTTAAAATTCATCACTAGCGAATGACGGACTAGTTGAGAAGAAGATCAAATACTAAACCCGTTATAACTGGAAGAGATCCTGATGTTGCAGGCAGGAGTGTCATTATTAATAGAAATAATACATAATAGGCAGCCAATGATCAATTATTCATGCTGAAAGTCTATATAGTACATGACCATACCTACACTTTATGGGGAGTGGGGAATCACCTACTAAGCATCTATGACATAGTTAATGCCTCCAATATACCATTCATTTTTTTTTACAGCTAAAGTTCCTTTGATCCAGCCATTGTAGTTCATTGTTAAAAATTATATATTTTGACCTAGAAATTCAGACTCTTATAAATATGCACTAAAATGGCACTGAACATAAAGTTCTACTACTTTATTCCAGGGCCATTATTGTGTGACTACCTTGTGTTCACCACATTGCAAAGACTTAGTGCTCAGGAAGTTTGATTCACAGTATTTTCCACGTTGATGCACATCAACTACAAGTAATTTCAGAAATCCCAGGCTCCACCTATAATTACCCTGAGTTATTCATATCATGCCTGCACCTTTTCATAGATTAAGATTAAGATTTCTTGATTAGTCACATGTACATCGAAACACATACTGAAATGCATCTTTTGCATAGAGTGTTCTGGGTAGCCTGCAAGTGTCGCCACGCTTCTGGCACCAACATAGCACGCCCACAACTTCCTAACCCGTATATCTTTGGAATGTGGGAGGAAACCAGAGCACCCAGAGGAAACCCATGCAGACACGGGGAGAACGTACAAACTCCTTACAGAAAGCAGCAGGAATTGGAGGTGGTAAGAACTGAATCCAATCTCAGCTGAATTGTGCAGCTTTACAAGTGCTGCCAAGAAGAATGGCAGAACATTCTTATTATAGGGGCTTCTCTAATATAGCAAGTGGGCAAGCAGACTGAAAAGGGAAAAGTTATTTCAAAGTGAGATTGTTGTGTGACTTGTAATCCACCTTGCAACTGTTGGCTTGCTCAGTCAACAGGTCCGCATATCTCTCTAGGCAAACTAGTTGAGGCTTTTCTCTCTGATTGAGAGGAAGCTTTGAAAAGTTGTTGCCATCCATTCATGCCTGACAAATACTGACAGCTCAGGGTGGTTCCTGAGTTCCAGTGCAGCTGAATTGTGCTAAATAGGTGGGTTATCTTCAACTATCATTGGGGCTACACTCATAGAAACAAGTGAAGAGTACTGTTCAGTGTCTATGGAGCTGTGGTTAGCTTCTCTTCTAACCCCGATTTTCACCTTGGAGATGGTGGGACAGCTACATGAGTCGGGACTTAATCAGACATAGCCTAACAGTGATGATAGTTAAGTGGATGGTCCAGGGGATTTTGTGGGTAATAGAAATCCCATGGATGTTGCTAGTGAGAGAGTGGGCAATTGCAATGCCTTTCATTCTCATGGAGAAATGGGGAGACTTTCTCAATGCAAGTGGTCATTAGGTTTATAGCACAGGGTTATTAACACACTTATCACTCCAAGGCCAAGTGGTGATTTTTGTCTTGCTGCATGTGAGCACAAACTCCTTCGTGTATGTGCTCGAGGGCAGAAGAGTGTGGTGCTGACAAGAACCTCAGGGTTACAAATGTCCCCTTGCAAACATGGCTGGAGGGGTCTTATCTGCATACTGCCCCCAGCTCTCCGCATCCTGTTTCTCTCCTTCCTCCCACTGCCACCATGCAAGGAGTGGGGACAATGATGTCATGTGGAATGCAGTAGATGATGAAGTGAGGCCCTCTCTGGAGGGTTCCATGGTGTATTCCTTGACAACTGGCCCCCAGGCTGGTATGAAGACCTAAAAATGTAGGGGGCAGCCTTTCTCCCCATGGACCTGGGATATGGTAGACAAAACAGATAGGCTCAAATGAACACATCATGCCAAGCTTCCTGGATGCATATGGTTGACCACAGAGATCTTTCCCCATTGGTTGCACAGAGTTTGTATGTTCAAAGGAAGAATATCTTTCCTTTTGATGTTCCTTGCTGATGTGTGGAGCCTAAAGTACCACTTTGGTCCAGCCTATCACTGCCTGAACTTCCAACAAGCCCACTACCTGGGCAAAGCCAGATGTTCTCTCAAAGATGACATGAACTTGGCTCGCCTTGAGTCATCTGTAACACTTCATGTGCAGTGATCTGCTATGGAAGATACTGGCTTAAAATTAAATTTAGTGTAAGGAAATTTCCATACATCCCTTGTGGATTGTTGGATGAGCAGTTTGACAGCTTAGGGTCAGTGGAGAGGTTAAGTGAGGAGATGGTGAGGTTTAGTGAAGTTTCCTCCAAATGCACAGCGAAGCTGTCATTGGACGATGCCACAGAAGACCCCAAGCAGATGAAATTGAAAGGAGGAAGTAATGAACAGTGAATGCAAAGAGAAACATTACAGGTAATTCTTAGCTATTGGAATGGAACTAGGTGTATGTGGTCCACTAGGATCAGTGGTGCTAGAGAACCAGTGGAGGAGGATGGGTGGTCATCCTTGTCAGAAACTGCAGAAGATGGAGGACAAGATGGGGTCGCTTCAGTCATGCAGGACACATTGGTGAATTTCATTTTGGGCATTTTGTACCATTGAAAAGTACAAAGCTGGTTGGACAGATTCAGACAAGGAGTTTTGGGAAAGTAGTGCTACGAATGTTGGAGGCTGTAATACAACTGAGTACTTGAGGGAGAACCAAGACCAGTATTGGGTGACAGAGGAGCCTGGATGGTCAGTAGTTTACTGGGAATAGATTTAAAGGAGCAAGGGGGGAGTTTGTTGGACAAGAAGAGCTCCAGGAGAACACAATAGGAGATAGGAGGGAAAATGGAGAAAGATGTGAGTTCAAGGCTGGGCTCGGAAGAAGATAAGAGAAGTGACAGAGACATCTGAAAATGGGGTCTCAGTCTTCAAAACATAGACGTCCAAGAGTCCTAATTTTATTATCAACATGAGGGTGGTAAAGAGAGGGAAATCTGGTTTATGGAAGTGACAGGGTCGGGGAAGACTGTTGAAGTGGAAAAATGAAGCACAGGGTTATGTTTGCACTCCAGGGTGATACTGGAATGGTAAGCAGTTTTGGCAAATGAGTTAAAGAAACACAGCACAGAAATGGGCCATTCAGCCCATCGACCACCGACCATCAACCACCCATTTACACTAATCCTACATTAATCCCATCGTTATTCCCCCCACATTCTCATCAACTCCCCCCAGATTCTACACCCTTCACCTACACATTCGTGGCAATTTACGTGGCCAATTAACCTACCGACCTCATCAGCAGGCTCATAAGCATTTTCAGCACTCTAACCTGATTTGCTGTGGATGACTAAACCAGTTGTTAACCATATATGTTCAACTCTACATCTATTGAATTTATGAATCTATCTGAACATGCATAATTAAGTGTTTTGATTCTGTTGTGTCCCAGGTGAAGAATCATTTGCTGTGTGATGTATTATACTTTTTAGGCATCATATTTAATCAACATAATTATTTTAATTAAGATAAATCAGGAGAAACAAATGTGTTGGTCAACTTTTCTTCTGAAATGCATAACTTACGAACCGATAATAGTTCAAAATGAAATGCATTCCCTGTAGAGCATTGTATTTTTAACTACCATTCTTAGTGAGAAAGTTTTGTACATGTTTTGTACATATCAATTGAGACATTCATTGGCAAAATGCTGACACTTCCAAAAATAATATTGAATATCTTCAGAGATATGAGTTCTTTCACAGAGAAGGTCAGATCGAAGCCTTGAAACAGTCCAGATTGACTGTCCAGATTGAACTTTATTTTTCATAATCCTTTTTTATTCTCAGTACACCCTCAGTACACACTGTAGTGTTCTCACAAAGACATAGTATGTATCATTTGCAAGGCAAAGCAATTTAACTCTATCAAAACAAAAGATACTGGAAACATTTAGCAGGTTAGGCAGCATTTGTGGAAAAAAAAGTTAACATTTCAGGTTCTCTTATTAGAACTAGGAAAGTGAAAAAGCAAATTAGTTTTAAGTTGCAGAGAGGGTAGAGGATGGATGGATACAACAAAGAGAATATCTCTGATAGAGGGAGGCCAGGATTGCCGATGGTTGCAAAACCATACTGGTTTCTCCTGCCTTGGAATGGCCTACCCATACTACTCACTCATAAGCACACCATTACCATTTTGTTGTAGCTCATCAAGCTCTTGTTCAATATGATTCTTTAGATCATAGAGGACTAGTCTGTGCTTGCCACAGACTGGTTTTGCATCAGCTCTGAATCAGAATCAGAATCAATTTTATTGTCACTTCCATATACGCATTCAGCATGCATGGGAGTGAAATACCGTACTCCACAGATCAGGGTGCAGGAAACATTTAATAAAAAAAAAGACAACAGCATTAAAAAGAAACTCATATAAAAGCAGCTTAA
>JARFYF010000050.1:16177184-16187593 GCA_030265395.1 Rhina ancylostomus | reverse complement strand
TGGGATTCCTCCTCAGATCCCTGAGGCAAGATTCCTTCCAGTTGCTGCCTGTGTTTGGTCCTGAGGAAGTATCCTGATTCCAGTCTTGTACCAATGTGCTGCATTTGGGTTCTCTGTGAGCTTGCTCTTTGCTCAACAATGTGACAGTCTCTTTTGTTTACCTTCATATTTCCTAATGCCATTGAAGGAGGACAAATCAGCCCAACAAGTCTATGTCAGGCCATAGTGCAATCCCACCCCCCCCCCCCAATTTTCTCTGCAATTTCCTCCCTGTCAACTCTTCCCAGATTCTACCACTTATCAATAAAGTAGGGGCAAGTTAGAATGTCCAGTTTACCATCTAACCCACAAGTCTTTTGGAAGTCAGAAGAAATCCACGTGGTCACATTGAGAATGTGCAGGTAGCACTGGAAATCAGATCAGATTAGTTTATTGTCATGTACACCAGGGTGCAATGAAATGTCTGCTTGCATGAAGCTCACAGTGTAAACAGTATAAATACAGCGACGAGGGCAAAAACAATGAAATGGTGGAAAGTACAGTGGTGCAAACTGAGGTAGTGGAAAAAGAAATGCTGAAGTGACAATGACAGAAGAGGTTGTATGAAGGGTTGGAGAATGTGGCAGCACCACCAGGCAGGGGATGTGGAAGAGGTGATTGGTTCTGAAGTCTGCCAGCAGTGGGGAAGATGCTATTCTTGAGACTGGTTATCTGGGCTTTCAAGCTCCCCACTGAGCCTGAATCACTGGTGCTGTGAGGCAACAGCTCTACTAGTTGTATGTACCACTGTGCCACCTTCATCTCCAATAGTGGCCTTTCCTCACAGCTGATGGTGATAATTGTGCAGAGATAATTTCCTGTCCCTTCTGTCTGTGCCAGGGAATGAGGCTGCTTTGAATACTGAAAGTGCATTCATTCTACCCACCAGCACTGATACTGTTCTCTGCACAGCAGCCATGTTATTAACTGTTTCTTCCAATCTGACATGAAGCGCCAGAGCAAAATTTGTCACTCCAAGTTTTAGGGATTAAAAAGTCTCAGCCTTCGATCAATGTTGGCATACACTGTTCTGTGTCTTGGGTACCTCCCACTACTCCAAAGCCCAGGTTCCTCAAAGCGTGCTGCACAGTTGGAGGTGTCATCTTTCAGGTGAGACGTAATGCTGCTCAAGAGGATATAAAAATCTCATGATATGATTCAGAAAAAGATCCAGGCCAAAACTTATCCCTCTACTAATATGATCAGAAATATATTGGCTGGTGGTGTATATTATGGCTGCTTGTGCCCTGTGATAAGTTGGCTGCCATGTTTGTCTGCAACAGTTTCATTGGTCTGAGATGGTGAAAGGCACCCTATTAATGCAAATCATACCTTATAAGGAGTAAATGCAAAATAAAGAGTGGAGTTATTTCTCGGAAATGATATGGTTCAAGCTGTAATGTCACAGAATTGCCAAAAGCAATGTTTAGTATTTTGCATATCGCCAGAAGCTTGTGGGTGGGTGAGTGAGTGAGATTGAAACTAAGGAATGAACTAGCTAGAAAATGCTGAGTTTGAAATTCAGGCTAGGAATAAGGATATTGTAACCTTGTTTATACATAAAAAAATTATCATAGTATCAAATGTTTGTACTGGAATGTGTTGTTTTGCTTCTGCCTTTTCCAGTCCTTAACTGTACCTTCCATTCTCACAGGTAAAAGAACTTAATTGCTTCTGAATCTTGTAATCTTCTACCAATTAACCATCTAATACCTTGCTCTGAATGTGCTTTTAGATTCTTTATAATTAATTTTCCTCTTTATAAATTTCCTGGCATTCCCTTATCAATAGCGGCAGTTAAAGAAGAAGATTATATGTTTGATTAGCTGATGTAAGTTAAAAAAAATACACAAAGGAAATGCTTTTAACCATGTGAACATGTGGGCACTTAGCAAATTTATGACTGGTGCCCTTTTCAGATGTTTTGAGAGAGAAAGAGCTAAAGTTGGAATTGAGTATCAGTGAGATTTCATTACAAAGGGGGCTATCAAGTTAATGTATCAGTGTTAAAGGAAAATGACCATGTTTCTCAATCACAGGGGAGGACGAGGCTGTGCTTACTCATGACCTCCAAAGCCTTGCAACTATTGCTGCTGCTCGTTCATTGGTTGAAGCATTACCCATTGAATTGGGAGACCCCCATATTGACACAGAACCAAGTAAATCCTACACAGTTCGAATCCCACGTGTACTGAATTTACGAAGGAAGTACTCATGGCGTCCAAAGGCGGAAACGGTAAGTTTGGTGGTGAAATTCACGGAAATCAATACAGCACAACAAGGTCCCCAATTTGTTGGTTTGCATTACCTCTCCAATAAAAGGCAAATGAAGAAATTCCTTGCTAGGTTTGATTGCACTGAAATGATAATACCCTAGAGCACTGCCATGCATCTCAATCTTGTTGCAGGATCCTAGAATCCTAAACATAGTTTATTCAGTTCTGGAAGGCATCAATCCTAACAATTCTTGGGTTATATTCTTCAATGGACTGTACACAGTGTGGACCCTCACAGTGCAGGGTGCGTTGGAAATTGTGGCCTCCAGCCAAATGGGAAATGTTCTGTGAGAAAAATCTGTTTGAATCAAGAGAAGAGGCTAAAATCAGTGCATCAGGACAGTGCCCAGTGGTGCTGGGATTGCAGTCTTGATTTTTTTTCTGGGACCAGAAATTTGGCTTCCCTGCAATACAACTCACAAAGATGGATCTGAACAATTGTAAATGGTTACACGAGAAATTCTGCAGATGCTGGAATCTGAAGCAATACACACAAAGTGCAGGAGGAACTCAGCAGGTCAGGCAGAATCCATAGAGGGAAATAAAGGGTCTTGGCCCGAAACGTCGACTGTTTATTTCCCTTCATGGATGCTGCCTGACCTTCTGAGTTCCTCCAGCACTACTTGTGAATCATAAATGGTTGACTGGATTGGATACTGTTGGATGATGTGTATAGAGTCATGAGAATTTATTGAACTGCCAATCAAAATGTTGTTTCAGTGACAAGATAAACTTTGGTTAAAAGATAGAATTTAGGTTGGACCTACATTCCTGTATTTTACTTGTCATTTTCACAGTATCGATGGCTTAAGAAGACTTTTATGCAGGATGTTGTTAAATTTGGATTTTAACAAAAATGAATAAACAGGAAAGCCAAGGTTTAAGTGACACCTATTTGCACTTCCTCAGAGTAGATTGTTGTTCCAATGGGGGAAGAAATACTGGATATAGCAATAATAGGTCAATAATTACCATGGAATAATGTTAATTTACTGGGATAGCCTTCTTACAATCTCCTTCCCTAGTTTGTATTATCTCTTTACCCTGTAATAACATATCAATAATTAACATAATTTCTTTAATTCACTGGAAAAATTCTTTTACAATCTGTTGATATTTTTAAGTATTGATTTTGACATAATTAAAAGATAAAAATAATCACCAAGTAATGGTGCTACTTGCTGGGAGAGCCCTTATACAACTTGGTTGATTATTTAATATTGATTCTTTATGTTGTCATAATCGTCATCACCATTGGAATGATTTTGCTTTTCTAGGACAAAACTTCTGTCATTCTGTTTGATTATCTTTTACTGATTCTTTACGTTCAAGGTCTGTCCTCTGAAGGCTGCAATTGATGGAATGGACACATTGGAGCTGGAGATGAGGATGAGGCTGGCGGAGTTACAGCGCCGCTACAAGGAGAAACAACGGGAGCTCGCAAAGCTTCAAAGGAGACATGATCACGAGTGAGTACCTCTTTAAAAATGCCCATGTAGAATCAGAAACAAGTCAGATAATTGCACCCAGTGAACTGCTTTCTCATCTTTTAAGTCTTATATTGTTCGTGATATCAAAGAAAAAGGTCATGTTCCGATTAGATTCATTTAGTTAGCGGGTACATTCACATGCTTGGTTGGAGCTTTTAATCTTACTATCTTTACTTTCTCATTTCAGTTAAGTTTCTCCTCCAGTGCCACTACCCCAGCCCCCACCACAATGTTGAATTTCCTTTGCTTTGGCTCCCAGTTCAGTTGCCCTTTTCATTCCAGACATTTGCACAGACACTGCTGCTGGTTCCTACATGACCTCATTCAGCGACTGGTAAATTTCAGGTGTGTTTGCACTGTGCCGAGTGGCGTCTCCACACGTAACGCAGTCTTTACAGCAACATAGCCAAGGCTCCGATCATACAACCACAATTTAATCCTCTTCACATGAGAGGGAATTAAATTTGCATTAAAGGAATAAGAATATGTTGGGCTGACGTGATGCAGTTAAAAAAAAAATGGCTGAGAGATATTGGAAAAACTATCAAAGCAGCTGCAACAAATTGGACTGAGCGGGAGATCAGAAACAGTTGCAAAAACAAGACCTTCAGGTGAAAAATGTTATAGCATAATTTAGTAATATGTATAATTAATGGAATTTTATCATCTTTATGAAATATTTCAGTTGTTCCTTCAAGCAAGCACCAGTTGAATGCATTAAATCCTTCTCCACAAACCAGGATTATCCAAACATCCAGCTGAGTTAGTTACTCCACCATAAGTGACAATGGGTTATCAAAACTGGCTTCAGTGCCAATAAGCTAAGGAGAGGAAATTCAACCAGGATTTTCCACATTTGAATGCTATTATTGGTCTAAGCTTCAGGTTCTTAGACCGGAGCCTTCTGACACTCACTGTTTCAGCTTCTGAAGACTTTCAGTAGATAGAGACCAAGTGCCACACTTCTTCATGAGAGGAGGGGGAAACTTGGGAAGGCAATGAGCTGTATCAGGACATTTACCAAAGAAGAGTCCCCAAATAAACACATCCAACTCATCACAAAATATACACTTAGCATTGGTTCCTGATTTCCTCTCTTTCCCTCCCCAAGCCAGTCACTCTTGATAAACTCCACTTTCATAAGCACCAATTAAACTCTAATCCCTCTCCGAAGTGGCCCCTGTTTGTGTGTGAGCTGGGGCTTTGTAGCTATAACTGACAAGTTCCCTTGGAGAATAGGTTTTAATTGTACTGTATTCTTTTGACTTTGTTCCATTAAAACAATTGCATTTTCCCTCTTATTACATGATGAGCACCTTGGGTTTGTTACTAAAGTTGCAGATGACCTTCAAGCTCCTTGAGATAGATGCATTTTCTCTGTGGTAATTGGAGTATTTATAGTCTTTATGGTATTATGTTAGTGTAAAACTGCTGGCTCATTGCATGACGTCAAAGTTCCTGGCTTTGTCTCCACCTGCCTGCAAAGTTTCACAAAGTGAATGCCCTTGAAACAGAAAACACGCTCGAAAATGTGAACATTATCTTGAGTGGTTGGAGTTTTGAATTGCAGCATCATTTTAAAGTATCCTGCTTATGTCTGTCAATGTGTACCACCTGCCAAGTGGCTGAGGACCTGCTGTCATATGCTTGAATCTTAGGACTATTCTTCACTATTAACTGGTCTGCATCAGTTGGGAAGATTTCATTGGCATGTTCCTGAGTGACAATCCAAATCATAGCAAATAAAAAGATTTTATACCTCATTATTACTTTAATCTTAGGATATGGACAATACTGTCCCTTCTCTGTGGCCTGAAGTATGTGGCTTGCCAGCCTGTTTCAGAGTGAAATTAAGAGTCAATCATATAGTTGGTTCTGGGGTCACATTGAGGCCAGACCAGGTAAGGAGTCTGGTTTTCTTCTTTGAACCAGATGTACTTTTACCACAGCCTGGCAGCTTAAAGGTCTCATTACTGACACTTCCACAATGAGTTTAAAGTAGTCATGGTTGGAATCAAACTCATGTCCTGGATTAATAGTCCAAGCTTCTAGATACTATTCCAGTAATATAACCATCACAACCCCATAGTAAAGGAACTTGTTACAGTCCAGACAGTATACCCTTCTGGTTGGAGCATGCATGGTGGTTTGCAGATGACCTGTGATAGAGGATGATGAGGAAACACATTATGAAGTGAGTTGATCACTTTATTTGTTTCTGATTAATAGGAGGGATGAAAACTCAAGGAGTCCAGCAAGACGTGGGCCTGGGCGTCCAAGGAAACGCAAACACCTTTCCACTGTCCTGTCTTCTCTAGGACAGCTTAGTGAACTTGAGAAGTGTGACAGTAAGAAAGCTAAGTAAGTAGATTGTTTCCTGTTTTAAGATTCCTGTTCTGTCCTATATCCAGGGTAATGCCAAACATTCCAGATCAGGGGAAATTCTGGCCTGAAATTATAGGATATTCCAATCAGAACCTACCTAAGCATTAATAAAAATAAGGACTCTTTCCAACTTTAAGTTGTATCAGCTTTGGAACAGTTGGTAGCTTCCTTGCTTTTAAATCAATATATTTTGGGTTCAAATCCCAGTCCTGAATCACAAGCAAAAATCTAGGTGTACATTGCCATGCATACTGAAGGTGTGCTTCATTGTTGAAGGTGTTTATTTTGGTTTGGACATTAAATCCAGGCCTTGAGTGCCTCTCAAGTAGACAGAAAAGCTCCCTAGGTAGGTTTTGAAGAAGAGTAAACAGTTATTCTTCAGCCAGCTCTTCTAAACAAAAAATAACTGTCAGTTCATTATCATATTACTGTTTGTGGAAGATTGTTCTGTATAAAATGGTTTCCATTATAACAGTGACTACATTTCAAAAAAATATTCTTTACTGCCTTGTAAGCACTTTGTACCTTTCTAAAAATGACGTGAAAGTTGCTATATAAATGCAATTCATTCTCTCTGCTATTTTTATAACAAGTAAAAGTTATAGTTCTAGAACATAATTGGCAGAAGCTAGATTTAAATGAAACCTCAAAGAATAGGAAATTCAAGCTAATCCTCTCAGAAACTGATTTCTATTTAGGATACTGGTCAGTCAGAATTCACAATCCAACATACCAAATTTGCCAATTTCAGCAAAATACTCAATGTACTGCTAATTCATCAGATGTGCAGTTGATAACCACTGCTTTGACTCTTTATTGCATTAATGGTGGAGACTGCACAACAAAATAGATTATTTTTGTGGGGTGAGCACAACCTTTTCATTTTATTTTGTTCCCAGTTTTGCTTTATTACATCCCCTGCTGTTTTGTTTTTGATTGTGTATAGTGTTCTAGGGGTTTCGCACAAAGCAGCCAAGGACGTTGGTCATCCTGTATCTTGTCTTTTTTTCATATCATTTTTCATGGAACCTGGGCATTTTGGAAGGTTGACATTCATTGGCCACATGTAATTAACTCCTGAGCCAACTGGCTTGCTGAGCCATTTCAAATGACAGTTGAGCAACATCAGTTAACTCAGTGGGTTTGTACAACAAGCCTGTTGTTTCACAGTCACCATCACCATTTCTGGATTTTAAACCAGGGAACTTGAACTTAATTTTCCCAGTTGTCATGGTGAAATTCGAACTGTTCCTGAATTAATAGTCTGGGCCACTGGATTAGTCTATTGCTAATTATCATGTTATCATATGCCCATCTGAATTCACATTGGCTGTTTTTTACTGGATTACAATAACAGGGGATCTTCACCTATCCTCTTGAGTGCACTGACTCACCACAGCTTCCTGTCGTTTGATCTAATTGGATAATGCAATCACAATATAAAGATATCAAATATACTATTGCTTTCATTGATAATTATTTTAGCTTGCCACAATATTACCCAAGTTTCCAATTTTCAGAAGTAATGTTTCTTGTATTTGTGATTTTCACCTAATGTAGCATTCCTCTGATAATTATACCTGTAGTTTATGTGGAGTTCAAGATTATTAACCTTGGCATTGCCAGAACAGTTTCAGAGTGAAGGTGTTTTGCTCAAAGTTTGCTGACTGCTGGAGCACAAGTCTACTTGGCTATGCAAGGGATTCTCTCTTCTCCTTCCATGGGTTTACTGATGATGGTAGATATAAGAAAGTGCCAGGGGTATTGATGCAGAGTGCTTTAATGTAGGCTGCCGGACAACAAGGATGTTGGTTGTGTGAGTCTTCCTGCAGCCCATCTCCATGAACTTAATGCTAAAGATCAGGGTCAGCACTTGTTCAGGTGCCATGGGCCTTGACCTTTATCTGAGGCCCATCTGGGATAAAGGTTGGAAATGCTTCCTATACATTTTGTTAATGGATAGCAATAGTCACATATTTTCTGACAGAGCCAGTTGCCAAGACCCCAAGCTCATGACTTCCTTCCAAAGCCTCTTGATTTGCTGCCTCTCTACCCTAAAAGGAATCCTTAAAACCAAACTCATTGGCCATCCTGTTGGTCTTGTGCTCTAATATCTGCTCATGTGACACAGTGTTGGATTTAGCCTGACATTGCACCTTACCTTGTTTTACAATGTTAAATGAGCAGCACATAAACAGAAATTGTTGATGTTGGGTTTTTACAGATTTGCAGCTTAGACCACGAGCTGAATGCTTATTTATCTGATTCAGCAGTAAAGATACCTGCTGGCTAAAAAATTAACATCTGCATTGATGCACAGCCTCCCAGTAACTAAAGGAGAAAGAAAAGACTCAGCCCATTCAAAGTCCCTAGAAACTGTTACGTGTACTTGCAGCCCATGAAGTTGAAAATTCAATGGTCAGATCACTTCCAAAATACAAAATTATTTAATAATTATGACTTTTATTTTGTCATTATCAGAAACAGCAATGAATATATTACCTGCAGTAATTCTGTCTCAAGGCATTGTACTTGATCTCATTGTAATATCAACATTATTTTTGCACTTTGGTGTATTCATGATGGTGAAATCTTGGAACATATTCTCCAACAAGCTAAAATAAGTGTTTCACTCTTTAGGAGTCCAATCTGCTACTGTCAGACCACTTACTGTGGTATCTAATGCAAGTTAGGACTATTGAAAAGCCCCCAGTACTACAGAAGATAAAGCCATTGGTTACGCTGTGGTGGTCCTCATTATCTCACAGACTCATTTTCATTGCAATGATGGCATTCCCACACTGGAAGACCCTCTTTAATTGGACCTTTACTAGTACAAATTGCCTCTCTTCCCTCCCTTCCTGTGTGGGCTTGTTTGCATAATTCCTTAAAACCAGTCAGTAATATCATTGGTGTTCACCAATATCAAACTCACTGATTCAATGAAGGTAGTGCCGTTTGTGAAAAATGACCAATCACCTTAAAGCTTGAATGAATGGTTGAAATTCCAAGAAGGGGGCTTTGTCAAAAACAATGGTTTGCAGGAAATAGTCCTCAGTGAGCAGAAGACCACAGAATTTGATGAATACTGACTTAATTGGAATTAAGTGCAATCCAGTTTGTGATTCTGACAAAGGTCCAAATAAATAGTGCCTTACAATCATTACAATCATTTTCAAAATTTTAAATCATAATTTTTTTAAACATCTGCTTGACAACTAAAAATGTAAGCTTCAAGAACGTAATTGGTGTTTATTATACTTGGTTGTGACTATCCTTTTTTGAAAGTTAAAGTTCATCCTCACTTGCAAGCATTTTATTAACTCTAGTGACTGTTGTGGTGACCCTTCCAATTTTCTGTTCCCTTGAAGTCAATGGAACCAAGTATCTGGAGATGAGTGTGATAGGCAACTAATCCTCTACAGTCCATTTGGTTATAGGCAACTAATCCTCTACAGTCCATTTGGTTATAGAGGATTAAGAAGAACTTATATCTATAGCATCGCAATATCTAACTTGTGCCTAAGAAATCTAATTGTGTGGGGCTCTTCTTTTGTCATAGTGTGCTAAGACTGAGGATAGTACCAGAGATCAGGCTACACTATATTTCCAAGCTTTGATTGAATCTGGTCAGTTTTTTCTACTGGCCCAGAGCCATGGAAGTGTATCCCCCATGCCCTCAATTACTGATTGTTCAAAAGCCACTTTAGAGAGGGGGAGGAAATGAAACATGTTGGGGAAGGATCCTTTTTCACACACCTCCTACCTATCTACTGGTTATTCAACTGATTATTGGCAGAAAATCCAGACTGCTGGAATCAGCTAAGGGAACAGGGTTAAATTCATGGAAAATATCAGGTTAAAAAGCAGACAAAAGGATTCCAGTGTCACAATTGTCTTCAGAATGAAGCTGAAAAAATGTGGTTGTTCATTACTTGCTCTAGTGTGACCTGGTTCTGTTGAAGTTCAAAAAATTGCATTGGAATGAAAGAGATTCGAATGAAATATTTTAAATGATGTAAGAGGGGACCCAGATATATCTCTTTAGGCATTAAAGAACTTTCTAGAGTTTAGAGTTTAAAATAATCCTATCACACATGGTATTTTGATCCTAATATTTGGGAATGAATTGGTTTGATTTAACACCAAGATTGAAATCATTGTTCTAACCATCCCTCATTATCTGTGTGTTCTAGAGATAATATCTCTTTGGAATGAG
>JARFYF010000050.1:16063500-16080445 GCA_030265395.1 Rhina ancylostomus | reverse complement strand
TCCTCGAATATCCCTGGAACTTTACACTTCCGTTCCTTATTAATGGGTTCTTCACGATAACTGCATGCCCCATTCTAAACTCTTTCTCTCTGACACATTTCATGCAGTATAGAGAACTGTAAGTTTTTCAATGAAAGATGCTTTTGCAGGATTATTGACTGGGTATTGTTTTAAAGGAAGCACAAACAGGGGTCCTGCTGGGAACACTTAAAATGTGGACAATCTCTATGAAAGAGATATGTAAACAAGAAGTCCACACCCGGTCCATCATTTTTTTCAAATTCACTACTGTCTTGTGCATCACAGCATCACCTCCCTGTAATGAAAGATTTGCCTTGTCAATTTCAGGATATCTCGTTGTAGTTTATTACTAATTAAATACTTTGGAAGTGGAGTCACATAGGAAATACAGCAGTTATTTTGCACCCAGGAAACTCCCAGAAACAGTCATGAAATAGTCATCAGCTAATTCCTTTTGTGATTCACTTGAGGAATAAGCATTGCCAGGACTTCGCCCCTGCTCTACCAAATAGTGTTCGGGGACCCCACAACCTTAAAGAAACAGTTGTACTAGACACAATAAACTTAAGTCACAAACTGGCATACTCCTGCTAAATTATTTTCTCCTTTAAGAGAAAAAATTTAAACTACGGACGTAAAGGATGTATTTACCTTAAGAAATTAAGCACACTAGGTAGTTAACACATGTCAGTTAGGAACTTATAGTTTAATTTCTTTCAAGAACTTAAATACATGCCCAAATGTGACAAATCTAAATATTTTCCAGATTTCCTAAACTTCTAAGATCTCCTCAACCGTGTAGGCATGATTGGCACTTCCCACAGGTCTGCTCTGGATGCTGGTGATGTTGGTAGTTCATCTCCCAGAATCTCTTGTGGCATTGCTTGGATTCTGTGCTTCAGCTTTACTCTGATTTGTCTCCTGTTCTATGGAGCCACTCCCTTGGGTTCTTCCCATAGATCACATGCCCGATTATCGTTACTTTCATATTCACTGACAGGTGTAGATATTCCTTGGGACCTTTGTTGAAGAAATCATGTAGTCCTTAATCCTTTTTCAAAGTTGTAAAACCCTCTTATTCGTACTCTTATCATTGGATTCTGTTGTCCCTGTGCTGCCTCTCTTCACTGCTTTCCATTGGTGATTTATCTATGGACTGTCTCTGCTTCCCTTTAGAAATCTCTTTGAACCCCACCATCTTTGCCAAAATGTTTCAAAGCTAGGTCTGCCATGCTGGAATGATGGCATTGTGAGCAGAGAGCACCGGAGATATTTCAGCATCTATCACTTTGGACTGTTCTAGCTCCTATACTAGACTCTGAACCAGCCTCCATATATTCCTAATGCAACATGTTCGATTCCATTTCTAATTGTTTGATCCCTTTCAGAAGTTCCATGTTCACCAATAACCTGATGTAGGACATCAACATGTTTTTAACAGATGCTTTATGTGAATTTTGATGTTTAATGTCTTGCTGTCCAACCTTGACTAACTCTTGTGTAGATCCTTTTTCCCATACAGCTAACAGTTCTCAGTAATTATCACTCCAGTCTGGTTGATCTGGACAAGTCCAATACAAGTTTTTGCACTCATTTCTGTCTCGCCAAACTACACATATTTCATGTGAATTACTCAGCGAAATACATTCCAAAGTTTTGGATAAATAGTCCCATTTATAGCTCACCTCATGTTCCCTAGATGGATCCCCAACATAGTCTGTCCTCGTGTTTCATTCATACTTTCGTATTCCCACTTTTTAGTTGACATCATCATCACCTTGACTACATGTCCCAGTATTCTACCAATAAATTAAATGGCTTCATTGTTGCTCTTCAGTCTTGATATTCTCTGAACTAATCTTCAGCAATGGCAAGTTCTTTGTTCCTGAAGAAGATTCTCAATGTTTTTTTCAAATCCTTGAACCTTTTCCCTTTGACCAGCTTCCCAACAAGTGTAAGGAAAACACTATCCCCTCATCCTTGGGCAAATCCTCACCTTGAACTGCATTCGATTATCCATCCACTCTTTATGGTCATCACAATCAACTATTTTAAAGACCTGCACCATCCTTTCTTCACAGCATTCCCCCGAGTCCTGCTTCAGTCCCACAGTGGCCTGGATGTTGCCACTTTTCCTGTCAATGCAGGGCTTTTGACTATTTTTGCATTATGCACCTTTCAAACAGCCATACCCATACCTGATATCAGCTCATGCTTCTGCTTCTGATCCTTCCAAGCACATCCTAACTCAGTGTGTCTATCTCTTTGACCCATGTCACTGTGCCAAGTCAGGGTAGGGTTCTGATGGGAAAGGAACATTCTGCTTGCCCCTTGTCATTTTCTGCCCCATTGCCCACTGTAATCACACAGAACCTACCTGCCCAATACTGTTGGTTTCCTGGTTAGTCTGTCATGATTACTGGCAGCTCAATTTCCTTGAGCAATAGTTCACCTCAACTCTCCTACCAACCTCAGCACTACTCCCAAGCACCTGCTCAACAAGTTGTTGTTCCTGGTTAGTGGAAATTGGATAATATTATGTCTAAAGTAGTCTTGCCCCATCACTAGATGACCTGCTGCAATATCAATGCCTCACAACACTCCAACCATTTATCTTAATCATAGGTTTAAGTTCACTCCATCGCTGTCAATGTCACATGCATCCATGACTTCACATCTCAGTTGTATTCAAGGCTCACCTCTGGATTTGGTCAGCACAGTTGTTTCCCTGCCTGAGAAATATGTGCACTGCAGCTCTCAGCTTTTGCTACATTCTGTCCAGTTCTACATAACATCTTGTTTAACTGGGAGTATGGCAGTGAGCTGTTTTGAGTGGAGAAATAGATGTTGCATGACTTCCCTGGCATTGATAGCAGAGAAATCATGCAGCAACTTTGCTCAACAGAACAGATCTAGCAGCTCAAAGCTGGGTCCCCACGAAACTGCCATGGACTGTCAGCACAGTGGCAATGTACACCACTGGTATCTGTAGCCTCATGGCCTGGCAGTTACAACACTGCCAGTTACCTAGCAATGTGAAAATTGCACAGGATATCATGTTCAGAACATACAGGATTGTATTGTACCAATTGGATTGTACTGGCTAGTCAGTATACTCTCAATCATCAATAAAGTGATGGAAGGTGTTGTCAACAGAGTTATTGGGTAGCACTTACTCACCAATAACCTGATCACTGATGCCCATGCTCAATTTCACCAGGACTATTTCCGCTCTAGACCTCATCACAGCCGCGGTTCACACTAGGGTGAAAGAAAAAAGCTGAGGGTGACTGCTTTTGAAGTCCAGGCAGCATTTAACCTGAGTGTGGCATCAAAGAGTCCTGGTAAAACTGAAATCAATGGGCATCAAAGGGAAAGCACTCTGATGGTTAAGGCCATACCTCGTACAAAGGATAATGTGTGGCTGTTGGAGATCAATCATCCCAGCCCCAGGATATCATTGCAGGAGATTCTCAGGGCAGTGACCTAGGCCCAGTTACGTTCAGTTGCTTCATCAATGAAGTTCCTTCAGTCATGTGGTCAGAAGTGGTTCCGCTTGCAAATGTTGTGCAGTGTTCTGTTCCATTTGCAACTCCTCAGCAAATGAAGCAGGCCATACCTGCATGTAGCAAGCCCTGGACATTGTTCAGGCATAGGCTGATAAATGGCAAGTAATATTCGTGCTGCAGATTACCAGATAGTGGCCACCTCCAACCATAGAGAGCCTAACCACTTATCCTTGACACTCAATGACATTACCATCATCAATCCTCACACCACTGAACAGATACTCAATTGGACCAGCCACATGAACACTAGGCTGCAAGAGCAGGTCAGAGGCTGGGTATCTTGCGGCAAAACTCATTTCCTAACCACAAAAAAAACTTCCTGTTATCTACTGGTCACAAGCGAGGAGTGTGATTGGACACTATCCACTTGCCTGGATAACAGCTCTCCTGCATCTCAAGCTGAATGAAACCCTGTTGCATTTTTCAGTGCCATTTCCATCGCTTGGCAATCCTGCATGCCATTTCAAAAGTGATGTCTGAAGCATTAAATAGTTAGGCCTATCACCTCAACAGCTAACTGGCAAACTGATCTGCCCCTCTGTGCTCAGTCCAGGAACATTTCAGAATTACAATGTCTTACCAGGTCCCTCAATCACACAATATAATTGCTGATGTCCGGTGATTTGGTGCACTGGATCTTTAGCTTTGACAATTTTAAGACTATGCTGGGCCGATGTATATTATTAATTCTTCAGTCTCAAACAGGACATTGACTTCCAACAAGATAGCTAGTGTCACATGCATATCTTACCTCACCTCTGCCAAGAGCATGGTTTTCTTTTACTCACTGATCACTCTTTTTTGTTCTTCAGCATTTTCACCTGTAACTTTTATAATGTTATTGGCTTTGAAGAACATATCCAATTTTTCAAAGGTAAATGCTAACTGCCTCTTTCATTCTATCCTTTCTACTGAGTTTTTCAATGTAGCCTGTCTGTGTTATCTCTGCCATCTTGCTTTGAACCCTGTTGGATGTGTTACTTCTCATTTCCTCAATACTGAAATAAGAATTAGAACATGAAACAGAACTAAAGGCACCTTGGCAGAGTTGACACTGGCAGAGTACATTGGGAAACTCAGTGCAAGAGGGATTCACCCTCCTGGTTTGCCATTCTTTCTTTCTTTAAGACTCACTGGTTTCATTCTTAATAATACTGTATGTACTCTTGCAGTATCCCATCTGTGTTGCCAGTATTGTCTTTATGTTTTTCATGTGCAGTGTTGGGGAATACTTTCATAACTGACTTAGCCTAGGATCATCAAGTAAACATGTCTGTTTCTCGTGTCAGGCAACTCATATCGCAATCTGAAGCAGAGTGCACATAATGTTGCAATAGTTAATCATGTTACATAGGTTCTTCATGTAGTATCCCGTCAAACAATTGCACTTGACAGCCAATATACATGAGCCACAAACTACAACTAAACTCTGACAGACAGGAGTCTGATCAACTGAGCCATGTCAAGCATAACATGAGCAGGTGGCACTGAGTTGGTGACCCAACCACATTACAGATTTAGTATCAAGTTTATTTTAGTTTGCCACACCTGAGAAATCTTCCAAACTGTCAGCTAGACATTAGTGTGAAACCTTCACTGGAACAGCCCTAGAGAATATATCTTTGCCACAACACACTGGATATTAGTAGAGCCGACTGCCTGTGCTATGTCAGTGCATTCAGAAAATATAGAGAGGACGGAATTCTGTTCTATTTGCCATGGTGGGGATCTAAAACAGAACCTTAGCAGGATTACGTAATTGCCACATTTGAAATTTATAAGCAGCATTCTGAGGAATTTTCCAGTTCTGACAGTCTCCATTAATTTAAGAAAATTGCCAGAGTTCTTGGCAGTACTTTGTGCGCCTTTTAATCCAAGCTCTGCGTAGTCTATCATTACCTCCCTCTGGATTCTCCCACAGGTAGAAAAACCTCCAGGTCACTGGTGTACTGCCTGTTGTTAAATATGCAGTTTGCCACTCACCAGTAACCCCAAATCCATGGAAAACAGGATGGGAGATGCTTCATGCAACTGCTGTCAAGTATTTGAGAAGGACTAAGAACAATGTATTTAAGAATTCTATTTAATTTCTCATGCATTTTCCTTTATGGACCTCAGGCAAACTTAAGCAGTTGTACATAAACTATAATCGAATGCAAGATGAACCTGCAGGTGCTGGAATTCTGAAATAAAAAGTAAAAATACACCGTGGGTCAGGCAGCATCTGTGGGAAGAAAAACAGAGTTAATATTTTAGCTCGATGTTTTATCATCAGAAATGAGCAAAGTCAGAAATGAAATATGTTTTGCTTTGCAGAGATGAGGGAAGGTCAGAGAGAACAAAGTGAATGTCTGTGATAGGATGGAGATAAGGAGAGTCGGAATGACATCAGTGGAGATGGTGCAGCTGAGGGAGGATGGTGAAAGCCAGTTAATCATTGTATGTATCGATAATTATCTTAAGACATAGTAATAATGTCTTTCACTTAAATTGGAAAATTCATTAATTTCAATGGAATATAACCAAGAATAGTACCAACTCACCCATTATTCCTGCTCCTCATTATTACAAGCAATCAAAGATGACTTCAACACATAGCAGGATTTGTCATAGCAAATCCTCAGGTCTGGTGGTAAAGGCTGAGAAGTCTTTCCCATGTCTGATAAAGGACTGCTCATAATAGGCATTCCTGGGAACTCTCTGGATTTGCCCTACATTTTGAAAGGTGCTTCATAAAAGGAAGTTTTTGCTGTGGTAGTTGGAGACTGAAGGGTCTCAGAGTTAACTAAATGCAGAAGTTCCAGTATATGGTGATCTGTTCAGCCTTTTCTGTGGCTGGACTGAGACACCAGTACTGCCTTATCCTTGTTCTGTTGATCAGAATAAAAGACGAAGTGTAAATGGAACTGCGGCTAGCTGCTTACATTTGCTTGAACAAAAAATATGCATTCATATCACATTTTTTACCTTGAGCTTCCAGAGTGCATACATCTAACATGCTCTTGTTTAAAGTACATTTTCTGTTCCAATGTAGGAACCACAACAGTTAATTAATGCCCAGCAAGATGACACAAATAACATTTAACAAATAACATTGCAATAATGATCAAATCATCTGTGCTTAGTGAAGTTGATTGGCCAATGCACTGAGGTTAACTCCACTTTTCTCGTTTGAAATGGTGCAGCAAGACCCCATGCACAGCCGAGAGAGCGGATGAGACCTTGGCGAGTGCCTCATTTGAAAAAAGTGCCTCTGACAGTGCAGCTTTCCAGAACCTGCCTAGATTTCTGTGCTCACACTTCAAGGTGGGTTTGAAACCACCACCTTCTGACCAAAAGGTGACAGTGTGTCCAGCTGAGCAACAGATTAGTTGTTGGCGAAAGAAACCACTTGCACCTCAGAACACATCATCTCAACAGCAACCTTGCTCGATTCCAACAGAAACCCTGTTATCTCCATCATAGAGACATTGTAAGTAATGGTGCCATCATTGAGAGGTTTAAATATCAGTGAATAAAAACAGGAAACACTGAAGATATTCAAGTCAGACAGCATCCATGGAAAGAGAAGACAGAATTAATATCTCAAGCTATTGACCTTTCAGTAATTCTTGAACAGGTTGTTCTTGAACTTACTGTTCTCTTTCACCTTGATACAATTTACCCAACTGTTCAATTAACAAGAGCTCAATCTACCATCTAATTTAACAAGTTGGCAAAAAATGGACACTTGTAATTATAAAATTATTTAATCTTTGCAGCCTGTTTGACAACTTCATGGGAAACAAATCCATCTACTCGCTTATTTCTGTAAGTGAAAATATTCACCTGAAACTTGTTTTTCCTGTTTAGTGGGATGATGAAAATGAATCATTGTCTGGAACCAGATATTGAAGAAGTGTTACATTTTTGTGTAGGAAAACCGATCTTGTGTCAGAATCATTGAAATGAAGTGAACAATCATTGGGGGTGCATGGGGGAATCCAACTCCAGTCTTGTACAGAGACTTGTGTGAAGACTGGAGCTCATCCTTCCTTGAGTGGAGGTGGTACCCAATTCTACCTAAATGCTTGTGGACACACCATCCCCCAGCATCTAATGATTATCTTCTGCTTTAGCACAGGCAGGAGCCACCCAAAAGGAATGGGAGCGGGGTGACCAACCATCTAGGGAGATTTGTTGGGAATTTGGGGAAAGTAAAATTGTTATTAGTGTAGGATTAGTGTAAATGGATGCTTGATGGTCAGTGTGGACTCAGTGGACCAAAGGGCCTGTTTCTATGCTGACTCTGTTTGGTCAGGACAGCCCCAATCTTCAAGAATCTTGATCTTGTCCTGTGCCAAAGGAATATGACACAACATTTGTCCCGAGTCTCAGCAGACACCTCCTTCTTGAAGTGGGTGACAACAGTGAGAACGGGGGAGGGGTAGGGGGAGTAAGGGTTGGCGGGAGCAGCATTGTGTTGGGTGGAGGGAGTGGAGGGCTGATAGTGAACGTGGTGATGGTGGGGGAGGGGTAAGAGGAAGCAGCATGGAACACAGAAACACAAGAGACTGCGGATGCTGGAATCTGAAGCAAAAAGCTAACCACTGGAAGAACTCAGCAAGTCAGGCAGCATCTATGGAGCCAAAGGGATGGCTGACTTTTCAAGACCCTGTATAGTACCGATGGTGTAGAGGGAAGATAGCCAATGTATAGAAGTGAAGAGGAGAGGTGAGACAAAAACTAGGAGGTGATAAGTGGAACTAGATCAAGGAAGGATGATGGGCAAATGGAACCAGAATGGAGAGGGGATAGGAAAGGCAAACTAAAGGAGAAGAAACCCATGTGATCAGGTACATGGGTGAAGGGCAGATGGATCCAGGTGGGGGGAGGATGAAGAGTCTTCATAATGAGGGGGGAAGGGACAGAAAAGGTGGACAAAGGGAGAGAGAACCCAGGTGGACTGATGAGAGTGGGAAAGGAACAGACAGGGTGTGCATTACTTGAAACTAGAAAACTTAATGTTCATACCATAAGATTGAAGACTACCCAAGTGGAATATGAGGAGCTGTTCCTTTTGTTTGCATTTGGCCTCATCCTGGTCATGGAGAAGGCTGAAGATAGACAGGTCAGAGTGGGAATGGGAAGGGGAATTGAGTGACATGTAGCCAGAAGCTCAAGTTGGCCATTGAGGACAGAGTGCTGGTGGTCTTCAAAATGGTTGCTTAGTGTGATATCGAGGAGTACCACATCTCAATATACTAGGATGAAATGGGGCATGTGAATCTCTGCCTGACCTGGAAGGGTTGTTACAGTCCCTGGCTGGTGGTGAGGAAGGAGGTGAAGGGACAAGTGTTGCACCTCCTATGGTGGCAGGAGAAAGTGTCAGGGGATGGGGATGCGTGGGAGGGAAGGACTGAGTCGACCAGGGAATCATGGAAAGAGTGCAGAGAGCAGAAAGGTGGGGAGAGGGGAAGATGTGGCTGGTGGTGGAAGATGGAGCTGGCAGAAGTGGCGAGGAATGATATGCTGATAATGACAAGCTAGGTGAAGGGGAGTTGGGGAAGGGAGGCCAGTGGTAACTGAAAGGAGAGAGGGATCTTGCAGTGACAGTGGGAGGAGAGGGAGGGGATTAGTGGGAGCAGGAGGGGAGTGGAGAAAAGTTCAGTGGTGATTGAGGAGGTGCCAGTGGAGTGAGGGAGAGCTAGCAGTGACAATGAAGAGAAGAGGGTGCTGGTTAAAAGGAGCTGTGTAAAAAAGAGGCTAGTGGGAAAGGGTGGGTGGAGGAGGAGTGGGAGGAGAGGTAAGCTGAGGAGGGGAGGGATGGTGAGGAAGGCCAGAAATTACAATAGGGAGAGAAAGGGATGGGATTGGGAGGAGAACAGGGCTGCAGCGGGAATGGGGCTTGGTGGGGGGTGGTGGTATGGTGATGGAAATGTGTCGGGGGCTGATGATGGGACAGGGGAAAGACGAGGCTGGTGGTAAGACTGGTAATGGAAATGGGGGCAGGGGAGTAGCAGTTTTGACACACTACACCCACTTTAAACATCCTTCTCAGTAAGTTTAGGGACAAAAAAATTATTTACAAAGATAGTCTTCTGCAGTCTGGAGCTGCCCTGTCCCTTACATCAAGGCCATTGCATTAAGAGGGCCAATCACCTTGTAAAACTGTCATGTGGCCAAATAATCCCTGCCTATCCAATGTTAGACCCAGATTATTATTTTGTAAAGGGGGCCACTTTGTACTTCACTGGACATTTGAGCTTCTGCCACTGCGCCTCTACATTCTGCTGCAGACTGGGGCTTTATCTATGTCATGGGAATCTACTGGCACCCAACTCTGAACATCACCCAGGCCCCATTCCAGCAGAGTGGTGGTGATTTCACAACTTGCCACCCTCTCTCAGGATGTCAGCATTTGTCACCTCACCATTGCTACTAGGCAGTTGCCTTTGTTGACTCACAGTCTGCTGGAGCTAACTGCTGCCTCTCGATGGCAGACTGTACAGTCTGAAGCCAGGCCACCTGGGCACAGAGCAACTGGAGGTCATACTTCACTGCTGTCCAGAGTCTCTTCTCATGCAAACAAGCAACCCTCCACCATCTTGGTGCAGCCACAAATGGAGCATTGGGGCAGGTAAAGACATGTGGAAAATAGGCATTAAGCTTTACCTAAGAATGATCAGCCAACTAATCAATAGTTTTGCAGTTGATCGGATCTGTATGCTTGCTTGGTTGAGCACAGTTCTAACTTGTGTCATTATTTACTCATGGGATGTGAAAATTGCTGGCTGATCAGCATCCAGTGATTCCCCAACACTAGTCTCATCCCCAACAATGATCATCTCCAACACTCCTTGAGGAAGTTGTGAAGAAGTTTTTTTCTGCTTCCTGTGCAGCATTCGTGCTGGAGGGGCAAGAGAATTTCAAGTCAGTGACAACTGTGGAACAGCCAGATATCTCCAGGCAGGATTGATTTGTGTCTTGGAAGTGATCCTTCAAATAGTGGTGTTCCCTGCAATGTTGAGTGGCAGAGACTAGAGGCTTCAAAGTGAGAAGCCCTGGCAGCCCTCCTGCACTGGTGGATTACAGTGAACAGCCATGGTGGTTGATAGAGGTGATGACCAAAAGATTGCTATGGGCTGGATGAAATCAAGTTTCTTCCATGCAGCTGGAACTGCACTTATCCATGCAAACAGAGAACATTCTTTTGAAAGCCTGACTTGTCAGTGGTGGATAGACCCCATATCAGGAATCTGATCCCTTACTGCAGAAAACCAGTTACTGGTGAGTTTTATCAGCCAGAGTGATTTAAAAATCTGGTCCTGGTCAGTTTCTAGTCAATGATCCAGTGGTGTTGTGGAAATGGGCAATGATAATGCCATTGAATATCAAGAAGAAATGGTTAGACTTCCTCTGGATGGAAAGGGGTCATGTTGCATGACTGTAATTTGCTGCTTATAATCATGAGCCCTGCAGGCATGGACTCCCTCATGCTGAGCATCAGGTGGTGTGGGATCCTCAGCTGGAAATCAAGGGGTTATCAGCTACATCCTGTCACACAAACAGAAAGGCTCTTGCTTTTGCTTCCTGCCTAGATTTTCCTTCTGCTGTTCCTCCTCCTTCTGTTGGACGACAGCTGAGCCTGGATAATGGCCAAATTGTAGCAGACAACAATGAAATAAGAACCCCACTTTGGAATGTCTCCCAGCTCCGGTCCATTCATCGATGTTTTAGTGAACCAGAGATTTGGTTCAAAATGTTCCCATGGTTCTGCAGCTCATTAAAGGAGCACTTGGCAGTGTTTGCTGAAGCCCTGCCTGTTGTGAGGAGCCAGAGATTTAAGGAGTACCCCATGACTCCCAGTAGGAACCTATTACTCAGAGGTGGACCCTCTGAAAACGAATGGCAGAGAAGCTCCCAGGAGAGATGGCTTTCACTATCATTATTTTCTGCAGTGGTCAAATCCAGCAATGCAAGTGTTTTCTGTTCCCAGAAGAATCATGGTTCCTGCCCAGAGTCCACATCGCATGCATTCATTCTATCACTCCCTAAACTATAAGGAAACCTACTACCTGATCAAATTCACATACCTACAGAGCTGGCCACTTTCCATCCACACTCAGACAGAGGCCATGACGCTGAGAGCCTCTTTGACCCTCAGTACCATGGATGGTTTAATGGATGGTTTAGGCACGGGCCTAAGGTTGGGGGTGTAGTTCATAACAATAACCACTGCCTTAGAGAATCTTAATCTTCATATAGATTACTCATTTGTGAGGACTATTAGACAAAAGCCAATGCTGGCCTTAGCCCTTGTCCCTCTTGTCAAAGGCCTGTCTTTGAACCCTCTTCCAGCTCATGGACATAATGGGGGCCAAGAGGACCACACCTAACGCTATTTTTGGGACCTAAGGTGCATCCTTCACCTTAAACTTCCTCCCTATCTGTCAGGTAGTCTGGCAGCACCAATCTGCCAAGTGAGTTCACCTCTACTCAGTCTCCACAAGCATGTGAGTAATTGAACAGTGCAGGTGAGAGAGGGAGGGGTGAGTTCTTCCCATTGTTCAGACCTGGCTTCCTATGTGTGGCTAATACACTGCAGTAATTGGATTCTGTGCAGCCTAATTAGGCAGGTGGGTGCCAGATCAGCATTATATGATGATTGACATCGCCAGTGGTGTACTCCCATATACATCTGCTGTATTTACCATGCTGTTCAATTTGACAGGTGGTGCAAACTGTGCTACAATTGTGTGATCATGATTTGTAATCAAAAATTTAAGTAAACTCCATCCATCGGATAAACAGCAGTGCAGAGCAATCCAGTTTCCAGGCCACTGGAACTCGATCTAGATTCAATGGGGTAACTAACATTTGACACTTAAACGTAGCTCTTCTTTTTGCACAGCTGTGTGCCAGCAAAACGGTTCCATGAGTTCAATATGTTGGATGTATCCATGCCTATATATTATCTCATGGAAGATTGCATGATGCTGCACTTGTGCAAAACAGATGCAAATATCTATTGTTTGCGATGATGAGAATCAGATGGATGAACTGAGGAGTCGGTTGGAATTATGTAGGCCGACTCATTGACCACTTAGTTGACTTGTATCCTTCCTTGACCAAAACATGAAAGCGACCAAAACTGGTGAGGTACCCTTTCTGTCAGAACTGATCTGGATTGAGTTGCTCTTAAATATTGAGCTGAGTGAGTGGAGGACTGGCCTGGACATGATCTGAGTGAGACTTATAGAATATAGAGTCATAAAGCATGGAAACAGGTCCTTTGGCCTGACTCAGCCATGCTGACCAAGATGCCTAACTATGCTAATACCATTTTCCTGCATTTGGTTCATATTTCTTTTCTACTTATGTACTTGTTCAAATGCTTTTTAAACACTGTTATTACAGCTGCCTCTAGCACCTCTTCTGGCAGCTTATTCAATATACCCACCACCCTCTGTGTGAAAAACAGTATTTCCCCTCTCAGCTTAAACCTATGTCCTCTGGCTTTAGACTTCCCTAACCTTAGAAAAAGATTGTGATTATGATTAAAAAGGATAGGAGCAACCACAAATCAGTTTAAACAAATACAGTGGCTACTTTTAAGTGCTTTGTTATGCTTTTAAAATGGAATGTAATTGCCTCGTTGAGATTATTTTAGTTTGCATACAAAGCTCTTGCAAGGGTGGATACAGAGATGATAAATCTTCTTGGTGAGGTGTCTAGAACCAGGGTGTCTGAAAGTAAGGCTTGGTCACTCAAGACAGAGAAGAGAACTATCTTCAAGTTGAGAGTGGTGAATCTTTGTAATTTTCAACCAGTAACTGAGAGCTCAGTGAATGACTATATTCAAGACAAGCATTGGTAGATTCTTGAATATTAAGGGAATGAAAGGAAAGTGATGCTGAGGTAAAAGGTCAGCCTTTTTGAATGGCTGAGCAGCCACAAAGGCATGGTGATGCTACTGCTGTTTCTGTTTCTTAATTTGGTATAAAAGGATCCTGCTACAGGCTTGATGCTTAGTAGGACTGCAGATTTATTTCAGGGTTAAGCAGATCTCTGTGAAGTCCCTAATAGTGGGCCAAATCTGATTGGAAAGTACTGACAAATTTTGGTGAGTAGAATCCAAATGCAACAGTCGCAAACAGCTGGGGAATCTGCCCTGGACGCTACACAGAGTCCAACAGTGGAACAAAAACCTGCTGTAATAACCAACGAATTGCATGGAATCCACAAGCCCATTCATTTCATAGGGGATCTTACAGCTGCCAGGAAGGAAGGGAAAATTACTTTTTTTGTAGGTTACTTGTGTTTGTGGTAGTGCTTTTATTTAAAAGTGTCTTAAGTGCTTTTTCTTTGCTGTCTGTCAATGATTACATCAGCAGTTTTGCGGGTGGGATTTGTTCTGGCCTGCCCATGTGATCTGATTCCATTGTGCAAGGCTCTGGCACTGTTCAGGGCCTCGCTGGATGTGACGTGATTGCTCTCTGACAGCAAGTTCAGCCTGCCAGTTCCATACCAGGTAAATGGGGAGACTGAGTGGCAAGAATGAACGGCAGGCTCACTTAGCAAAGTCTGGCCCTAATCCATTGCCTTTGACCTGAGCTTGACCTAAACAAACTGCTGAAAATTGTGGTCCACCCAACATAATCATAATTTTCAGTATCACTTTTAGGATTGGACCAGATTGAGCCTAATGGGGAATTAATTTCTTGCTTGTAGTTGGAATCACATCCTAAATCAAGCATACAATTTTTGGACTTTCTGCCTGAACAGATATTTTCAAATGGCACAACATAATTTTCATTGGCCTGAGTGAATTAGCCATTTCTTGGAATGTAACAAAATCTGTCCAGTTAATACAACTTGTTTATTCCACCCAGGTCTGGGAACATTATTTTGTATTTTTCTATGGGGTAAGGTTCAGAAAGTCATTGTTGATATATTTAATCGCTATCCTGGAATTGAAAGGAATATTATTTCAATACACGTTTGGCTGTACTCTGTTAAGAGACAGGGCTTCCTGCCTTCTGTATGTGGAATTACTTTGAACCCGTATTCCCAAGAATTGGTGAATGCTGCCTTTTCAGAATGCTGTCCAGCTTTATACCATTGTGGCTTCTTTACACGAGTGAGAGAGGCCTGAAAATTGAAAGGATGCGTAAGGCTCTGGAT
This sequence comes from Rhina ancylostomus, assembly GCA_030265395.1. Classification (NCBI taxonomy): domain Eukaryota; kingdom Metazoa; phylum Chordata; class Chondrichthyes; order Rhinopristiformes; family Rhinidae; genus Rhina; species Rhina ancylostomus. The sequence goes on along the minus strand of JARFYF010000050.1, from coordinate 16,065,689 downwards.
GTCTTTGGCCTGTGTTGCTGACAGTCGAAGGAAGCAATCAAATCAGGAATAATAGTTCAGGAAAAAGAAAGCATTGCAGAAAAAAGAAATCAGAATGAAATCAATCCACAAATGCTTCTGCACTTCCCAGAATAGCAGGAGCAAAGGCCTTGATAGGGAAAAATGGAAGAATGTGAAACCCCTGGAGAGCTCATGAACTTTCCATAAACCATTACTATTTGCCTGAAATCTCAGTAGGATCATTTGGAGCAATTAAATATTAGCCCAAATTGAAGCCTTAAAATGCTATTATGCTGAAAGTGAATTTGCGCTCCAGTCCCATCCCCCCGCTGTTTTATCCAGCTAGCTACAGGTTTCAAAAGTGCAGCATATGGTCTCTTGGTAATGTCTGCTCATGCAAGCACAGGTCACTTCTGATGGGTCAACAGTAATGTAATGATTGATCATGCAAAATGAGTGCAACCACACAGAGAATGCTGGTTGGTTGGTTTTGGAATTCAAAGATAATCCTTGAGAAATTCAGTCTGGTTGCTTGGATTGAGATTATCACAAAATGGTCATTCCTTTTCCCTCCTCTTTTGACAACTTCACTATATTTTCAGGTCAGTTTTATTTTACCCGGTCACTGCACATAATTACCATCACCATTGTGCTATTCCTTGTGAATGACACTAGCCTGTGGTCTTTCTGAGTGCATTTTACCATGTTCTTGAAATGAAGGTTTTCTTTTACTGATTTGTCAGGGACCTATTTATTTTGGCTTCAAAACAATGCATGCATCTTGCCCAGTTTCTTGATGGTTCTGAGCATGAAGCTTATCCATTATGGTGCCAGTGATGTCATCCTATTTGTGCACAGACATATGTTCCACATCTGCCTACAAACCTGGGGATTTTTATGGGGAAAATATTGTAATTCTTTTTTCTACATGATGAAACAAAAGAAAATTGGAGCCTTCTGGATCACAGAAGCAGCACTTTCTATTGTTGTAGCCTTAAATCTATATTGGTATATAGGTTTACAGTTGGCAAAATGTTCAAATCTTAATGCAGAATTTTCTGTACCAATGATGCAAATGATTTAGGATTATTAAATATGTTGGAAGACTTATCTGTTTTATGGTATTTGGTGTAGAGTACAATCTGTGTACGTCAAAGCCTTTTTATCTAAGTTGCATTCTGAAATGGTTCAAATCCTTTGCTACAGTGGGATGCGGAATGAATGTCACTATCAGGGCTGCTGTTCTAATGTCAGGCTTTAAGAATGAGAAGCATCTTCATGCATAGACCACATTCCAAAATGCCCATTTTATTTTGTTTAGGTCTCTATTGTGAATGGAGAATCTTAAAAATGAAGAGCAGTGAAGCATGTGAGCCCTTGGTATCTACGGTTGTCTCTCTGAATTTCTGTGAGATAGGGGTCTCTTATTTTCTCAGTCAGCTTTCCCTCCCTGTTCTCTGATTCAGCCCCCTCGCTGATTTAAAGTTCCATTGACTCTTGGCTGCATGTGGTACTTTGCAAGGTGATCACAGCAAGTGTCTGTAAACATCAAACTTTAGTAGATACTGCTTGCTTTCTGCATGTATGTACAATCCACTTAGTTCTGTTGGAAACCAGTATAAAGTGGGATTGCTGTTCTATTTGTTTTGTCTTTTCTCCCTTTTTGTCCTCTGTGTATGGTTATAAAAGGGTAATGATTGCCCTAAGGCTGTTATCTCAGTGTTAGGTGATTGACTACTCCAGATTGTGACATGTTTTGCAGAAGCTTCCTGAGTCGAACTGATGAAGCCATTGGAATATGCAACTATTTCTTAGAGCTCCTAAGTGCACATGAGCTTTCCAACACTTAACACTATAATTGAAGAGAGAACCCAGCCAGATACCACACTGGCGACAAGAAGGGGATGCTGCGCATGTTTATAGACTATAGGGAAGTGAAACTCAATGAGTTTGGGATCCTCACAAGAAAAATGCAAAAAGATAAAAAGGACAAAGCTCAGTTTCAACAATTTAAATTGTTAGGGTGATTGCAAACAGAATTTGGGGAAAATAGCAGATCTAATGGGCAGGATATATTGGAAAATCAGAGACCCATGACAAGATGCAGGGAATGTTTAGTACATAGTTAGAGTGAATGAAGATGTGTTTGAACATAATATTATCATTGAAGTAGTGGAGGGGGTGGCGAG
>JARFYF010000050.1:16035212-16056958 GCA_030265395.1 Rhina ancylostomus | reverse complement strand
GGTGCACAAAAAACAGAAACTGCTGGAAATGCTCAGCAGATCAGACAGCATCTGTAGAGGGAGCAATAGAGTTAATGCGTCAGGTCAATGACCTTTCACTGAGACAAGATTCTCCGTCTAATGCCAGCATCTTGAGTAGTAGTGGCAGTCTTAGAGTTATCACAACCAATTAAATGGGAGATGGTTCCAATGGAAAATGCAAGAGTTTGGTTCAAGTTCAAATGCAAGAGTTATCTCCCTTGGCTTGGAGATAGAAGTGATTTAATATAATAATTAATGGCCTGCTGAGAAAGAACTGGAAGCTTCTTCAAAGAAACGACGCTGTACTTCAAAGGCTATGAGGGTGCATCTGGGCTGTAGCTCGGGGTTTCTCAGTTTGATCTGTTTACCCACGGCTTTCCAGGTCACAGAGCTGAGATCTATGAGGAACAACGGCAATCCATGTAAGAATGCTGATGGGCATCAACAGCTTTAATATCTTTTGCTGGTCATCAACATTTGCTGGATTGTTTTGACAATGTATAAATTTATTTCATAATCTTATTTCTAATAATTGATTATTTCTTTCCACTTGTCAAAGAAATCTGCAGCATAACACACAACTTAAAAAGACATTATTGTTAACCCAGAGCACCCCTACTCCCATTCAATGCATCATTTAAATTGCAGGTCTCCTGTCATGGGAAACGTAGTTTTATCTGTGGAAAATACAGTCACTGTGAACATGAATAAAGCAAATTGTTAGAGGGCCTGAATTATAGCAGTTGACAGCAAATAAAGTGGGATAAATACTAAAACCAGCTGTTCAAAGTGCAATTAAACTAAATTACCAGAAACAAACAGCAGTAAATATTACAAGTAGAGCAATACTGACAGAAAGGTGAAACTGGGTCAGTTGGCAACATAGGAAAAGGGTTAGGATTGTGCGGGACAATTGCAGGATATTTAAGTGATGGCTGTAAGGCTGTGACTTAATATAAATAATTTGAAAATGAATAAGAAAGGAGAAATGGAGCCTTTGGTGAGAAAGAGGAATAACAAGGTCAGCAAAGATTTACGTTTGTACTGACCCACCAGGGAAGGTCATTACACAGATAAATACAAGAAAAAGAAGAAACACTACTGGCACACACTTTCTGGTAAAGCTTAACCACTTCAAGATGAATCAAGGTTCATTCCTTTGGCTATTTTCAGCCTTAACCTCATCTTGTAACCAGTCAATGCTCTGTCCTTAACCCAATGTTCATAAACATGCAGTTTGACTGGTTTGATTTATTTCCTCAAAGCTAAGCCCAAGCATGCACAACTTCATGTTTAAGGTATGTTTTAAAACTGCATCTTCATTCTCTCTCCTAAGCTGCCTCTATTCATTGTCAACTTTGTTCTGACTGCACTGCTTAAGCAGGGTTTAACCTTCCAATGTTCTTCCAGGTTCTGCTGCTCCCTGCTAGATTAAGTCAATGTATTCAGGAATCCACAGCATAACGTTTATTGCTCAATTCTTGCTCCCACCCTTGTTGACCTCTACATTCCCCACCTTACAATCCATTGATTTCAAATCCCTTGCTCTTTTTCACATATTTTTCGGGTCTTCATCCCTAACTAAACGCCACAATCTCTTCCAGCTCTGAGCTCCTGCTGATAAGTTTCATTTTTTTGACTTCTTACTATTGAAACTTTTATCAGTTTGCAGGCAGCAGGGCAGTTGCCTCTCTTGAGTTTTTTTTCTCATCATCAGAGATCTTTAGCCTCACTGGTAACTACTACTTTGTTTTGACCCAGGTTTTCAATGCCTTTAGTACAACTCCACTTTCCCTTATCCACCCATTGCTGAGGTGATGCTAGAGAGTCATGGAGAGCTAGAAATCTCAGCCTAAACCCACTTACACGTTGTGACTCAAATACATGCTCAAAACCCACCTTCTTCATCTCACTGTTAGCCAGCTCTATGATCTAACCCCTGCCCCCTCCTCTGAAAGCATCTCAGGATCCTTGCCAGGTCAGCCATGATCTTATTGAATGGTGGAGAGGCTTAAGGGGTGAAATGGCCCACTCCTGTTCCTATGCTTAGCTTCTTGTGTTCAGAGCTAATGCCCAGGAGCACAGCACTGATTCTTTGTTTAAAAAATAATAGTCCTGGACCTTCCAGGAAGGGCTGAAGATCAAGAATTCAGCGATTGTGAAGTAATATCTTCAGACCAGAAAGCCCTGTTGCCAGACATATTCATTGACAGATAAAGCAATACACTTCCTGAACACAAGCACTTAATTATTTTTCATTGATCTTTGAGGAGATTCCAATAAATATTTACACCACATACTCTTTATTAAATGTAATTTATAACAATTGTATTAGGAGGCATAATATTTTGTTCCTGTGATTTTATTTTGCCTGCATGACCTTCTCCAAAATTTCAAAACCTTGCCTCACTCGGACTCCAAGCTAGCTGGTCCTAACAATCTTCTTGTTTCAATCACTCTCTCCACTTTCCTTCTCCTTGTCTTAACTTTTTTCTGTCTCTTGTTTGACAATGTCCCCTACCCCATTCTCAACAAAATCCATAAATACGAAATGTTGTATGAGTGCTGAAGGATTGCTTGCACACTGGCATTTGAAAATTGAGTGGAGTTGGAAATTCCCAAATCCCAATTGTCATTTACTGCTGTACATCTAACTTCTGAGCAGTTTCTAACTCTTGAGATGGACCTTGCTCTGTGCCCTGTTCAGTCTATTGGTTACTTTATCTGCCAAAAGAAAACCAATAAATTAGGTATACTTAAGCCTTACCTTATCACAATAAGGGCCAAAATAAAGTGAAGCAGCTCCATTCAGTAAATGACATCCAGTGCTGCCAACTGAATGGGCCATCCATTACTGTAGTGTACAGGTGGAGCAGCAGTATGTATGGCTGGAGTCCAACAAATGGTGCTGACATAGCATTTCAGAATTCAATGTACATCACGATATCTTTAACTAATAACTCACCATGAGCAGATCTGAAACTATCAGGTATCTGATGTACATGTCCTGCTTCATTTGATTGAAATTAGAAACTGGATTTTGAATGTGCAGTGCTGAAACTGGAGATAATCTGCTTGAAATAAAAGCTCTGTGTTTGGGAATAGGAGTGAAAATATGAAGTGGTTTAATATATTTCCTGGTGAGATCAGAAGTACAGTTGGATGAAATATGAATCTGGCTTTAACTGAACCTAAATTTCTTTCTTCTTCCTGGAAGTTTAGCTTCTTTAAAGAGAAAGATTGTGAGAGTAAATTGAAAATTGAAAATTATGTCATTGGTACACATCAGGAATTTTAGTCATCAAGAAATTTAGTCATCCATCCATCCAATCTAAGGACAGATACTTTGAAAGCAAAATGGGTTATGTTGCAATTGAACATTGTTGTAGATGGACAGTATGGGTGGGTGAAACATTCTCAGAGCTGTATCTTTTCTGAAGTTCTGCCAATTTATCTCTCAACCCTTAATGTGAAAGTCGGTTGCTGACACAATCATTTGTAGGCACTGCATTTGCATCATCAGTGCATTGTATTGACTTAATGCCCATTGATAAATAAACTAATATGATTAATGAAAACTGGAAATCCTCATCAAGTCAGGCAGTATTAGTGGAGGGAGGAACAGACTTAACACTTCAGGTGGATAACCTTAATCAGAAATTATTTCTGATGAAAGGATATTGATCCAAAATGCTAACTCTCTTTCTTGCTCTTGTTCTCACTCTCTCTCTCTCTCTTTCTCTTCATAGATGCTGCCTGATGTATTTTATCTTGAATTTTCTATTTTTATTTCAGATTTCCAGTACTTTTTTTATTATTGGCATTTTAACATGGTTTATAAAACCAAAAGAACATCTGTGTTCTTTATAATATAATAAAATATAATATAATAGCTATAAAGTAGGGTGGAGACATCTCCCACATTGAGTGCTCCTTTAAACAAGGGGCCTAATGTTGATTAAGAAGGACAGACTGGGGAATGAGTCACATAGGCTGCTCTCTCAACTCCTGCAGAAGCCATCTTAAGGACACCATTAGCTGCAGGCAATGTTTATCACCTGTTAGAGAGTGGTGCCATACATATGTAGACTCATTAAGTTAGCTGATGGCTGTATGTTCATAATGTAGGTGATATTAGTGAGGTATGATCAAGGGTCAGTTTGTTATAACAGAACTCAAAAGAGCTTGCATAAGAGCTGAATTCAATAGCCTTTGAAATTGACTTAAGGGATTGTGATGCATAAATAACCCCAAAATTCTTCCAGATGCTTACAGTAGACAACTCAGTGCAGTCAGCTAATTAACATGGTTGCAGTGCTCAGCATTTGCATAGCTGTAAAGCCAGAGGTGCCATGTTGGACTGTTAGGGAAAGGGGAATTGAGGTTACAGCCACGAGCAGCGAAGTTCCATGGATTCTTCACGGACTGGCCAGAAAGGGCTGATAAGGATAATCCTGCTCTTCCTCTTCATCCTTGGCTGCTCCCTCAACAGTGAGCCAGTGGTAAAAGCTGTGTCCTCATGGCAATGAGCTTCTGTGTCATAAAGCAGCCCACACGTATCTTCATGCCCACTTTGCCAAGTTCAGCAGGGCATCTCTGGAGCAGTCCAAGTAGTAGAGGCACTGCCTCAGCACAGTAGTGTCCTGCTCTATCACATTCTGTGTCAGCACGACTTATGTCACATGGTGCCCCTTGTGTATGACTTCCTGTGGTGGCAGGAGGGATGGCAGACTGGCATGGACTAAAGTCATCACAGCTGCTGCCAGGATACCAGGTGTTGACCCACATGATTGAGGTTGAAGGAGTGGAATCCCTTTTGGATTACATCACAGTTGGCATGGGGTGCCTGGGCACCCTGCACTTGGGGAAGCCTAAAGTCTTTGCAAGGTCACGTGCTCAGTCCACCTGCTGCTCTCCAGCAAAAGAGAATGAAAGGCAGTCAGCATTCTTCGAATAGGATCAGTCATCTCCCCTAGGCAACGGGGAATAGCAGATTGCAAACTGTTGCAAACATTCCCCACTCCAGCGTGGAAAGAGCCCAAAGCTTTAAAAGTTAATGGCCATAGTCCCCTTAACCTAGCCCCTGTCCTGTTCTGAAGTTGCAACTGTGGCTGCAGCAACTGCAGAATTCAGGGAATGCATTGTTCTTCAAGCACAGACAATTTGCATATTGCTCCTCTCTGAGGTTCCCTGTCGACTTCTAACTTTAAAGGAACCTGGAAATCACTTCGAGAATGACAGAAACAGCAGAAGAAATCATTCAGCAACTAATCTGAAAACAGAAGGAATGTTCAGCTGTGTCTGATTAGAGGAGGGCATTCATTGCAACATTGAGCTGCATAATGATTGCATTATATCAGTGTTGCACAGTCATAGACATCAAAGTTTATTCCTCTGCAAGCTCTCAGTGGGCGTTAGATGGGATTGCACTCACCAACAAGGAATCCAGTGTGATATTTTCCACAAATATCTATGGATTACAAGGCCATTTAGGGACTAGAACAGCTTCAATACATCCTAAAAAGGGGATGGAAGACTGGAATTTTTAGTGATAATCTCCATGAAGTTTGGTTCCATTGAAGTTCATAGAAATGAACTTCAGAAACAGAGTTCAAAGTCCATACATTCCTGCACTGTATGTTTACTGTGTGCAACAGAGGAATTTCTGCCCTTTGAATTTAGAAAGCACCGTTCATGATACCCAATAAAGGGTTTTCTGTAACATTGTAATGCATGGAAACGTTGTGGAAATTTGTGCACGGCAAGATTCAATTGGCATCAATTAGGTCAATAATCAAATAATTTGTGTTTAGTGATGGTGCTTAATGTCTTCATTCAAAATAGTTGTCCAATTTGATTGCTTTCACATGCTCTTAAGGCTGATCTTCCAGTTGATGAAACATCAAACATCCCATGGTCTCCACAGATGCTGCCTGACACGCTGAGTTCCTCCTGCAGTTTGTTTTTTGCTCCAAATTCCAGCATCTGCAATCTCCTGTGTATCTGTATTTTCAGCTGATATAGTTGGTTGACAAACTCTGTTTAGTGTAAAGGTTAAAGTGGTGATATATTTATCTTTGGAAACTCTGAAATATGGGATGGAACCATTAATTGTCAGCTTCAGATATGGTTCTTTGATTTGGGTGTGTTTGGGTTGATATTTAACAAAAATCGAAATCAAATGATCTGTCAGCAGTCACTGCCAAGCTGCACATATAATCAAAAATTATTTGGATGAGAACTTGCATTTATACAGCTCACTTTGATCTGTACAAGTGTTCAAAATAAAAATAAGACAACTTTTTAAAACCAATTTTATGTGGAAATCTTTAGAATCAGAGAAGGAAGCCACTCAGCTCATTGTGGTTAAAAAGGGAGTTATTTAAGTTAATCCCATTGCCCAAGTATTGACCTGCAGCCCTGTAAATTGCAGCATATCAAGCAGGCAACAGTTACTTCTTAACTGTGATGAGGGTTTCTGCCTTCACCATTTTTGCATGCTGTGAGTTCCAGACACCTGCCATCCCAAGGATGAAAATAAATTCTAAGATCCCCTGCAAGTCATCTTTAATCACTTTAAGCCTTTGCCCTCTTTTGAAAGAAAAGGGGCTCGTCCATTCTATCTCAGGGTTATATGCCTCAATTAAATTTCTTTTACGGCCTTTCTTCTAAAGAAAACATCTCCAGTCTAGCCAATCTCTCATAACTCAAACTCTCCAGCACCGGCAGAATCCATTCTACCCTCTCTGGTGCTAACACGTTCTTCCTGCAGCTTGACAACCAGAACTGTAAAGTTTTGTTTTGACTCCGCAGAAACGCACACCCAAAGTTTCCCTTTGATATTCCGATTTCTTTTTCTGATTTTTGCACCTTTATAAGTTTTTTCTTCCAATCCAATATGAACTAATGTTGCATATTCCAGTTACATATCCTATGTAATTGTTTTCACATATTTTTACCAGTTGGCAGTTGTCAGCAAATTTTTCCAAAGCTGTCGGTCAACTGTAGCTTATATGCCTGTGCTGGTATGTGTGAAAGTCCATGTGGTAGATTTTAACTTTCCACTGGTGTCGAGTGCTGGCCGTCTGCCCATATCTGGCGTAAAGAGACTGGAGCCAGTCTGACGCCTGGACTGAGTTCAAATGCAACCTGTTCATCCAAACTCTAACCAGCAGGCTGGTTGTCCCAGAGGAGAAGCAATGAGCTAGTCGTTTCAAGCTATAACCAGCAGGCTGCCATCCCAAACTAGAATCAGCAAGCTGGTCTTACCTAAATATAACTGGCAAATAGCCTATTCCAAACCAGAACCAGCGAGCTACCTGTCCCAAACAGGAACTAGCAAGTTACCCATCCCAAACAGGAACCAGCACACTACCTCTCCCAAACAGGAACCAGCGAGATACCCACCCTAAACAGGGACAAGTGAGCTACTCATCCCACACTGGAGACCTCATACAGCTTGTTGGATTTGGGCTCAAGGGCTGGCTGGTATAGTAGAGGCTGTAAGTTAAAGGGGTAGGGTGGTTTTTGCTTGGGCAGCAATGATCCACACATCTTGTATTCCTCAAGAATACTGTTAAAATTTATGGTTTTAAGTTGACAGTTGTCAGCTGCACATACTCTCTCCAATTGCCATTTATCTACATCACTGGATCCTTATTGAAAAATTAAATAGGCCTCCCCCGAAACAAATGAGTGCCTGGCTCCATCAAAAACGGTGGCTCCAACTGGGACAGTATGCCATCTAACGTTGTTTTTAGCCAAACTAATTTGCCAAAATTAAAATCAGTTTCCACATGAATGAACTTCCAGGGAAGTCATTTACCAGGGCCTAAAGATCAAATGATCTAAGAAACACTGTCCATGCTGGTGCATGGAGAATGGATTCTTAAGCATGGTGTCAGATAATGCCTTTGCCTTATGGAATTCAATACGTAAGCTCCCTTACTGCTGGTCCTTTTATTCCATTGAACCATTTTCTTAAAATGTACACAGTAAGTTATTGTTGTTCAGTTATTTACATCCAAATGTTGATGTTTACAAAGCAGATTCATAAGTCTGTACCAGGTTGACGGACCCAGTGTGATTGCTCAGAGAAGTATAACTTTATGGTGGCACAATTGCACTAACCAGCATCCCAAAGTAAACTAGAGTGTTAATGTTTCTCACATTTTCTTCCACATCTATTTCCACCACTTCATCCTATGACCATTACCTTCCTGCTCTTTTCTCGCTCCTGTACTAATCCAGGTTCTCTATTGAGGTGTTAATTTGTGTGTACAGCAGCACTATGGTTAAATTACTAGACTGGTATCCTGAACTATCGATCCAGAGTCATGAGTTTGAATCCTGGCACAACAACTGGGGAATATTGAATAAAGCAGTTAAATGGGTCTGGAATATAAAGCTAGAACCCATGTTAGTGGAGATGGGGGTACCAGGTTGACATGAAAACTCATCTAGATCACTCAAGGAAGGAAATCTGCTGCCACTTCCTTGCCTTCCCTACAGGAGTCTCAGAATCACCGATATGGTTGACACTTAACTGCATCTGAAATGCCAACAGAGTGCAAATGTGGGTAGATAATAAACACTGGTTTTGCCCACAATGTCTATATTATGTGAATGAGTATGTAAATCAAGGGAAGGTCTCTGGGGGAGCTGGGAGCCATCTTAATTCATCCTTTTGCAAGATCCCTCTTGCAACAACTGTTGCCATTAAGGCTGGGAATCACCACCACCTGACATATTCTGGCTGTGAACTCTATGAATTAGTGTTTTATAAACTCCTGTGCCTTTATGCTTCTGCATTTATGATGCAGAAAGTGTGTCCCCTGGTAAGTGTACAAACATCGGCAGAAAATCATTTACACTCTGAAGTAATATTCTTTGCTTTGGCAGCATCATGTTAAATCCTGGAGTTATTTGGATATTATAGTTATTCTGGACCCTGAGGGTCTCAAAATCATCCCTCACTTTGCTTAGGCCGATAATCAGCAGTTCAGGGTCAGTAATGACCATAATCTTCTTGAAAAGGATGTTATTACTATCTTCTACCCTTAATAACATGTTATCTTCGTCCACCAAGTTCCCTCTATTTAAATGAATAACATTTACAGACATGAAACAATCCTTAGCTGACCCAGACTAGAAATTACTGTGGTTATTGATTTTCTTAATTTTATGAAGCTGGAAATGATCCCAAATTACTTCCAACACTCCAGGGGATGGAATGATGTTTGGAGAATTGCTGTGTGCTATTAAAAATAACCTGCTTGCTCCACAAACATGCAGCTGCTTCTAGAGTTTAAAACAAGTATTTGGGGGGGGCAATATTAGGACCCCAGCTCCACACTAGAAGTATTATTCTTGAAATTAAGGACCCAATTTAGTAAGAGTACCTGCCGGCTCACAACCTGCACCCTCAGGCACTCCATTGGCCGCACCCCAGCCAACTCCAGGAATTCACCTTTAGGCCACGGCCAGCGAAGGAAGTGACCTGACATTCATAGAATCTCAGAATCACACTGTCACTAGGAGGCCATTTGCCCATTGACTTCCAGCCAGCTACTAAAGGAGCCATCCAGTCAGACACATTCCTCCTCCCTTCTCCTTTGCCCTGCACGTTAATTTTCTGTCAGGTGCAAATCAAATTCCCCTTTGAAAGCTCTGACTGACCATTTCCACCACCTCTACAGTTCTAGATCATAACCACTTTCTGCACAAAGGAAGTATTCTCACATCCTTGTATCTTTTGCCCATCACTTTGAATTTGTGTCCCCTGGTCCCCAAGATATTCACGAAGGGGATTTGCTCGCGCTGCTTATCATTTTCCAGAATATCCCAATCAAATCCCTCAGCACTGAAACCCTTCCAGTAATTGTTTTCTGCACCCTCTCCAGGACCTTCTCATCTTTCCAATAGTGTGGTGACTGGAACTAGATATGATTCTCTGGTTGTGGCTTAATCAGTTTCAGACTCTTTGCCTTTGCAGTTATGCCTTTTATTTATGGATCTTAGAATCCCATATGTTTTATTAAGCACTCTTCCAACATGCTCTGCCACTCTGAGATTCATACATGTTATGCATCTGGGTCCCTATGTTCCTCCACATTTTCTGGAACTACCTTATTTAGTTCACACTGTATCTCCTTGTTCTTTATGTCAATGTCACTTGCCAAGTGTCTGTCTATTCTCCCAATTCATTTATGTCTTTTCACATTCCCACCACTGCCTGTAAGGAGTTTGTACGTTCTCCCCATGTCTGCATGGGTTTCCTCCAGGTACTTTGGTTTCCTCCTACTTTCCAAAAAAAGACGTACAGGTTAGGAAGCTGTGGACAGGCTATGCCGGCACTGGAAACATGGCAACACTTGCGGGCCACCACCAGAACACTCTACGCAAAATGATGCATTTCACTGTGTGTTTCGATGTACATGTGACTAATAAAGATATCTTATCTTATCTTATCATCCTCACAGTTTACCACTCCAAGTCTGGTGTCATTTGTAAATGTTGAAATTCAACCCTGTGCATCCATATCTAACAATTACATTTATCATAACACTGGCCACCATATAACACCACAGTCGACCATCTTCCAGTTTGAATAATCACTAATTAACACAACTCTCCACTGTCAATGGAGATGTGTCAATGTTGCCACTTTGTGGAATGATGTTGATGTGATCTGAGACCTTTTGGTACTTAATGTGTGACTCCCAGTTCAAGTCCAAACTAGACCTAAATAAGAAGAGGTTGCAGAATTTGAGAAGAAATGTTGAAGTATTTGGTTGGGCTCATTAACCAGACTGGGATTAGCCAGTATTATCATGAAATAGAAGTTTCATATTAACTGGTAGATCTCCCAAGGCACTGAGGATTTTGGAACCTTGAGCACAATCTGATCATGTACAAGAGTCTAATCAAATTTTGGCTTCACATTCACTGTAAAATGCCATTATTTGAGAGGTAGATCACATGATAACCAAAAAAAAATCCATCCTGAATGAGAGATACAGCCCCCATAAATCTGTAATATTATTTATTCACAGCTTCATTAAATGTATTGACAATACCACAAATTTTGTCCATTCTTCACTTTCCAAAACCGCTTGAGGTGCATTTCCTTTGCAGCTGAGACCTGTAGCTGCTGTTTGAGTTCCAGTCAGGCAGAACGCTGTTTAAATTACTTGGCTCCTGTTTGGCTGTAACTGAGGAAGGAGGTCAGAACATGTTCCGATCCATGCAGGCACATAGGAAAAAAATTTCAAACTTTAGATGTGTAGTGGGACTCTCTCATCTTTAAACATTTAAATTATGATCAAGTAAATTGACAAAAAGGCTCACTGGGCCTTCTCAGCAAACCAGGTTAGACATTACCCTGGATTTATACTCCATGCACTGTCAAGCTGAAGTGCCAGGAAGGAATTCTTTAAGTCTAAATTAGGTTGGGCCTATATCTGCACTGTCAGCTCAACACCAACTTGTAGTACAAATGCATTGCAATTCTGATAAAGAGCCCTGAACCTGAAGCATCAATTCTTTCTCTTTCTACAGATGCTGCCTGACCTGCTGAGTGTTTCCTGCATTTTCTGTTTTTATTTCAGGTTCCCAGCATCTGCCATTTCTTGATTTTCTTCCAATACAAATGTACATTTATTCCCAGTTCTTGTAGAACTCCATTATCATTGTGCCATGAGCCTGCTCATAGAAGGCTAATTGGATAATCGACTCTTTTATTGACCAGCAGCTCCTGTATCCTTGCCCAAAGACTCTGAAAATGCAAATATTTACTTCCTTGTTCTACCTCTCATCTGAAATCTGGATCTTGGCCATTTGTGTGACTATTAAAAGATGTGTCCATGGTTGATATTTGCATAATACAGGAGTTACTTTACTGCACATGAACTCTTGCTAATGAGTCTGGCTGACTGATCTCAACCCACCATCAAAGGAGTACAGGAGGATTTCTTCTGGCTTTTACACAAGCATCTGTCAAAACTTCCCAAAGCACCATTTTCAGGATATATTTTTCCAAACTTTCTTCTGGATTTTATTTCTCAGCAGGATATGTATGTTTTCATTTTGGATGGCATTGTGCAGTTTGGCTGTGGATTACCATTCTACAATATAGTTTCTGAGTGATGTCCAGTTGACCTGGTACAAAGCTGCCATCCAGTTCATCCCCTGAGATCCTTCACCTACCGTGGGCAACTGTTCCTCCTGGAAATCCATCCCACTGTCTCTCCACCTCTTTAAGTTTAAATTTTAAATTTTATTTACAGCATGGTAACAGGCCCTTCTGGCCCAACGAGTCCACGCTGCCCATTTTAAACCCCAAATTAACCTACCCATATATCTTTAGAATGTGGGAGGAAAGCAGAGCACCCGGAGGAAACCCACGCAGACACGGGAGAACATACAAACTCCTTATAGACAGCGACAGGAATTGAACCCGATCACTAGCGTTGCACTAACCGCTACGCTACTGTGCCGCCCAATTACCTCTCCATTCTCCTCCTAAAGCCTCATCTCCTTGACCTAACTTTCAATCACCCCTCCTAATATCTCTAATCTTAACACAGCATCAAATTTGGTGCATTAAACATCTGTGAGTAGCTTGGTGATTTTCTCTGTTAAGGAACCCACAATTGCAACTTCTTGCTGTAAGTCAGTTGCAGGATTATTTACAACTTTACTATCCAATGACACAGATTGAAACAATTAATGTGAATGAATGTGTTGTGACTGTGAATGAGCAACACTGAGACTGGAGCTGTGGATGGAAAAGGTCTTTATTCAGCACAACAAGCAGGCATTCTGGACAATCTACCTCTGGTGAAACTCAGGAGAATCTCTCTGAACTCAAAGTACATAAAGGTTTTATACTCTAAAGAACAAATAACAGCACATGTTTGATTGCAATTTCAGTAGTTACAATGGTGTATTTTACTTCAAGATTTGGATGCAGACAAATTCTATCACTGAATTACATATTTACAATGGGAGCACATCTTCTCTGACAAGATACCACTAAATATTCGAAGCATCTTTGTTGGGAAAAAGTAATTCACATAGATAGTCTAAAAGCTTCTGAGGTCAGAAACTCCAGACACCAAAAATTAGTGCTGTGACGGCTAACTCTCTGGGTACACAAACATCTCATTTATTGATCGAGAAAATATGACTATGACCAATCTGGCCGAGAACCTTGAGCTCTGTTACAATGGTGCAAAATAATCTAGCTGAAGATGTCTGATGCCTGGTTTGATATAGGCCAATTAACATGGCCTACATCAGGAGAAGGTCTCATGGTCATATCAGTTTACCAACCATATCTCTTGAATAGCCTGCTGCTCTGGTCCAGTACTGTCTGTTTACATTGCTGCCCTTTAAATTTCAAAACTGATTACTGCTTATAGTAACACGTTGTTTTGAAGACTGGTGCTCATTTGAATTAATACCTGCTATCTGCATAATTCCTGAAAGATGTCCGGTGTCTAACAATCCCTTACAGCTTGATCACTCTCTCTTGCACAGGGGTTCAGTGTGTGATATGTCATATAAGAAAATAGTTAATTATATAAATGTTTTGTAAAAGATAAATTAGTCCACTCAGCTCTTCAGAGATGGATATTATAACATTTTTGAGTTCTGCAGAAAAATTTAGCAAAAGGCATTGTGATTTTCCCCCTCTCATCTCCCCCTTCAGTTGTCCTCCCCCACCCCTCTGTCTGGCCTTTGTGTTGGGTGTAATGGTTGAATTACAGCCCAGAAAGTATGTGATATTGGTCTAAGATTATTAGCAAACACTGGCAGCTGTAAAAGAGGAATATGAATGGGAAATGTAATCAGAAGTGCCATCCACTTTGCAGGAATGTCATGTACATCCTGGCTGAAGCCCTGGAGATTCATCAAGGCTCAACTCATGTCCACAAACACAGCAATGCCCTTTTCCTTCTGATTGCAATGTTCATTTGTAATTGGAAATATTTACAGAATAAACACTGGAGAGGAAGTTCATAAAGGGCTGGTCTGACCCAAGCAGAAGCAAGGATGATATTTAAAGAATAATATCTCAGATATGACTAAGAATATATACATCTCTTTCAAAAAGGAACTTTATCGAATATAGAAAATGACCAAAATTGCCTTTGCCAAACTGAGGCTCTGTTTAATGGCAATCCTTCCTGAAGGGGTTGAGACCCTAAGCTCTGCACTTCCTTTCCAAACTCTCTCCAACTCTCCCTCCTCCTTCTAATATTCTCCTTAAAATAGATGTCCTTGACCAAGCTTTCAACCCTACTGGTATCTTGAGTAAAACCAGAAAATGCTGGAAGTACACAGCAAGTTAGGCCACATCGGTGGGAAAGGGAACAGAGTTCATGTTTTAGGTCGAAGACCCTTCTGTCTTCTTGCCAGCAGAACAGGGAAGGAGACAAAAGAGAATCTTGTTAAGCTGCAGAGAGGGTGGGGGAAAGGGATGTCTTTGATGGGTAAAACTGGATGATCATGGAGATAAGGTGTAAACAAGATTGAATGGGGAGAATTTAGATAGTGAGAACATAGACAAAGGACTGTAGGAGCTGCAAAATGCAGAACAGGAAGACATGCCTGGTGGGTCCAGCTGGGCATATCCTTCACTCCCAGGAAAAAACAAACAAGCTGAGCAAATATCACAGGTGGACGACTGATCCAGACCAAGATATCAAGTGCTCTGAACTTGTAGAATTCTATATTGAGTCCAGAAAGATGCAACGTGCCCAGATGGGAATTGGGCTGCTGTTCCTGAAGTTTGTGTTGAGGCCACAGATCAACATGTCAGAGTGGGAGTGGGATGGAGAATTAAAGTTGCAGGCAATGGGAAGCTCAGGGTCATCTCTGAGGACTGAATGCAAGTGCCTGTAATCTGCGCTTGGTTTCTCCTTTTCCGGACCTCTCTGTCTTCATCTTTAAATACAATAGAGGTGTTCAAGAGGCTCTTAGATAGACATGTGAATGTGTAAGAAATGGAGAGATATGGGCATTGTGTAGGCAGAAGGGATTAGTTTAGTTGGACATTTGATTACTATTTTAATTAGTTCGGCACAGCATCATGGGCTGAAGGGCCTGTTCCTGTACTGTACTGTTCTATGTTCTACCTCAGGAGGTAAGCTAGCTACTAACATCCATTCCAAGTTTACGGATTCCCACAGTTATCCCAACTACTCTTTATCCCATCCAGCCTCCTGTAAGGACTCTATTCCATTCTCCCCCTTTTCACTGTCTCCATTGTATTTGCCCTGATGATGAGACTTTCCATACAGGTGCCTCTGAAATGTCTTCCTCCTTCCTGATTGTGGATTTCCCTCTACTGTTGTTAACAAAGCTCTTGACCACATCTCATCCACTACCCGTACCTCTGCCCCTGCCCTCTGTCTTCTAGCACAGGGCAAGGATAAAGATCCCCTGGTCCTTATCTTCTACCACACCAGCCTCCACATTCAACAGGTCATTCTCTGCAATTTCCGCCACCTTCAAAGAGATTCCACCTTCAGGCACATCTTTCCCTTTCCTCTCCTTACGGCATTTCACGTGGACTTTTCCCTTCACAACTCCCTTGCCCACTCTTCCATTCCGACCAACCACCCTCCTTCTTACGGCACTTCCCCTTGCAACCACAACTGTTAAAACACTCACCTCTTCCCTTCATCCAGAGACCCAAGCAGACTTTCCAAGTAAAGAAGCAATTTTTTTTCTTCCAATCCAGTGTCCTACATTCAGTGTTCACAATGAGGTCTCCTCTGCGTCAGAGAAACCCAATGCAGTTTGGTGACCACTTTGCGAAGCACCTGTGTTCAGTCCACGTGATTGCCTGCCAGTTTAATTCTCTATCCCACTCTGACCTATTGGTCCGCAGCCTCCTGTACTGTTAAAATGAAGCCCAATGTATATGAGGAACAGCACCTCATCTTCCGTCTGGGCACGTTGCAGCTTTCTAGACTTAATACTGAATTCTACAACTTCAGTTAACTTGACTTCTGACTATATCAGTCATCCATCGGTGATACTGGCTCAGTTTTGTTTTTCCCCTTCTTGTCTTCTTTTTCTCTCTCTGGGAGCAGCAGATGTTCCCAGCCTGACGTGACAGGCTTGTCCTCTTACTCTACATTTCACAATTTCTGCATTCGTTTGTCTATGTTCTCACTTTCCAACTGCTCCCATTCATTCATTCATCGAGGGGATACCTTTGTTTACAGCTTATCCTAATGGGTACCCAGTTTTCAGCCTATCAGAGATATCCCCACTTCCCCACCCTCCCTGCAGCTTTACAAGCTTCTTTTCCCTACTTTCCAGTTCTCATGCAATCTGAAACATTGCAGACTTCTGGACTTAATATAGAATTCTACAGCTTCAGGTCACTTGATATCTGCCTGGATCAGTCGTCCATCTGTAATATTGGCTCAACTTCTTGTTTTTTATTCCTTTTTCCACTTTTTTTCCCTTTGGGAATGGAGGACATCCCCAGCCTGACCCGGTTTAACAAGCTTCTTCTGTCTCCTTTCTGGTTCTTATGAAGGCTCTTCAAGCTGAAACGTCGACTGTTTCTCTTCACACAGGTGCAGCCTGACCCACTGAGTGTTTTGAGCAACTGCAGTTCTGTTGATTTTTACTTATTCCTGATATCTCCATCCTTGGTGCAGTATCAAATTTTGTGCATTCTTTCTGTCAATGGCTTTGAGTGTTTTCCTCGATTAATGGACTTATAGAAAATGTATTTTGTTGTAAGTCAGCTGAGCAATCAAAATGCAAGCATGTGTATTCTACATTGACTGGCGTCCACATTATTTCAATTGTATCTGTTGCTAATGCCAGTGTTATCAAGAGCATATTAACCTCATAATGAGAGGCTGGATAATGGATATAATGCTGACCAGTGATTTGCGATGGCACATTTCAACCAGTGGTGGTTGTAGATGAAAAAAAGACATGAGATCATTATTCACAGGCAATAAGGCACTGGAAGGAGGAGGGAAAGATCACCGTTTAGGGCGTTTTAGAATCAGCCCACAAATGAGATATATCACCGGTTGTAAATTACATCAGCACGTCACTGCCATTTCACTAATATAGTAATATAAACTTCAGGTGACAGCCACAAAGCTGTCTGTCACACAGATGCATGCTGCTGGTGAAAAGCTCCAATAACGAGCACTGCACGCGCTTAAACCAAAACTAAAAGCATATGTTCTCGACAGGACACCATTGTCTAGGGTTCCCTCTGTTTCAATTGTACCAGCAAAAAACATCAACTTTTGTGAAAATCAGAACTCAGAGCAAAGTTGTAAAGGGATGTATTGAATACCAAGATAATATGTGAAAGGAGAGCTTAAAGAAATGGCAAGTTTTGTAGCATTTTCTCCCTTGATGGATGCCCCACCCCAGTGCTGTTCGATGCAGACCTCCAGCCTTTGAATCACAGGGCATTTCAGGAACCATCGCCCTGAGGCTGCTCCAGAACAACCTGCAGCCAGCACTCTGACCCCTCACTGTGTATCTGATTCACAAGATCCTTGAGTTGTTTGTAAAAGGATATCCAGGAAGAGTCTGTCACAGACAAGCGCATCTGGTGGAGGCTACTCCGAATGAAATCAGTACCTTGTGTCTTTGTGAAGTTTTATTGCCCTCTTTTCATCAATTTTCTGCTTTATTGTCCTGCCCTTTTGAGGATGCAATCTTCTTGCACAGGGTACATTTCCTTATATGACAGGTTCCCCTCTGCTGAAATGTGCAAGCAACCATGAGTTATGAGTGGGAAGTGTCGAAGCTAAGGTGGAAAGCCTGATTCCATTCTTACCTGATGTCCACATACGCATACTGTCAATTGTTAGTCACGGGACACTTGGTGATTTGAACCTTTGGAGATGAACTTACTGAGGGACATGGCAATTCTCCTATCACACCTCCCAGCCACCGTCCAGCCCAAATGTTAAACTGTCACTCTTGATTTCTCCTTGGCTTAGGCAGCAACACTGAGGCACAATTGCTTTACAATAAAATAAATGAATGTGAGTGGGTTGGCATACTGATCAGTGGTCACTCAAGTGTAGGTTCAGACTAGCCAAGAATCATAGACTGGTCTGCTTACTGGAAGAGATTTATGTGGATGGAATCCGTGCTCAATTCATTCTTGTTGGGAATGGAGCCATATTATAAACTTACCTCAGTTTTACTGCAGTTGTTATATGTTCCTGTTCTGTATTTTTGTTTAAAGAAACAAGTTAACATTGCTTTACATTTATTTCTGCTTTATTTATGTTCAGGAATTCCAAACATGACAAAATGCACTACGAGATGAACAGAAAAAAATGTCATGAATACAAAGCAGGTTAACCACTTCAAAATGCCATCTTTGTTAGAAACTGAAATTCTTGTGAGACTGGAGCTGAAGCAGAGGAGACAGGGGCAGCAGACCTTGCATCAGATTCTGTAATGGTAGTCCTTTTTTTCTTGTTGATGCTAAGTTTTCAAAATGGAAAGTACAGTTTCCCAGCACAAACATCTCTCACCTCATAGACTTTGTACAGAGATTATTAGAGCCAACAAAAACATTTTTTTGGTACATTATCACCTTTGCTATGAGACTACTGTAAAACTCCGATAATCCGCTGTCCCTTTATTCAGAAATCCCACCGGTTCAGCATCTGGCTGACCGGATGCCAATTCCTTTGCTCCCTTTAAACTCACCAGGGCCCCAGTTCCCACACTTCCTTGAAACTGATTGGGTTCTGTTTCCTGTGGTCCCTTGAGACTTACCAGGTTTTCTTCTGAAAATTTATTATACTGTTGTGTAACATCTAAAAAAGTTGATTTGTTATTAATTGGAATAATATCCAATAGTCCGGAAAATCTGCCAGTCTGGAACCACCAAATTCTCAAGCATGTTGGACTAACAGGAGTTTTACTGTGGCCTTATGGGTGGTTACCCAGGCTGGCTCTCTCCAATGTGGCACAGCAACAGCAACTGTGGAAAACTGAGGAACACAATCTGTCAACCTAAACCGCAACATTTCCAACACGTTGCCATGCGTTGACACATGCATGCTCTTGACCACTCCCTGCAATAACGCTAAATCACTCTTTCTCAGAGTTATCCTGGTCGACATTTCTGCTTTATCCTCCTCTGCATATGACAATTCAACAAAAAAAAGTTTTCCTTTTCTTCAGATATTAAAGATCACAACTTTCAACAGTTCTAGAATTCTACATTCCTCCGGATCTTCCTTCCCCTTCACTTTCCTCTGACCCCATTTCTCTCCACGGTCACCTTGCCACGTTTTCACTATCCTTCTGACCTTCTCTCTGATTCCAAAATGACCAGGCCCTAGTTTCTCATTGTCTTCACTCAACCTAACCTACCCCCTTGTGAACTTACAGAACTCCACTCACTCAGGACTGGTGTAGTCAAACTTGCTGACAAGAGCAATGCTGTTGTCATTTATTGAATGGACCTCTGTCTGGCAGAAGCAGAGTATCAACTGCATTTTCCATTTTTTAAACATTATTTTAAAATATTTTTCTTCCAATCTGTTAAATTGAAACATTTTACTCCTTGTACAGGATGCACTCCAACCCTTGCAGTTCCCACCAGTCCAGGAAGGCCTCCAGGAAGCCATCCAGAGATACCCTGGCACAGACTTAATCTTGCAAATGGATCAGATAGTTAGCAAGGACAGACACAACTACCTGGACCTATGAATGGCCGATCTAGCAAGGCCCAGGAGCAGACTGATGATGAGGGCACCTAACTGACTCACTCCTCTCTGCACCAGGTGCCCAGATCTGTTGTGTATCTATGGTCTTGTATATGAAGGTTTACACATCACACGCCAGCAAAGAAAAGCAGATTTCTTTATTTACTAATGCTAAAATTTTCAAAGTCAAGATCGAGTTTATTGTCATATGCACAAGTACATGTATGCACAGGTGCAATGAAAAACTTGCTTGCAGCCGCATCACAGGCACTTAGCATCACGTAAGCAGCATTCACAAGAAAAACATAAACTAAATACAATTTTTACAGGAAAGAACACAATTAGAACCAAAAAAATCAAAATCCATTTTAGTGCAAAGTGATCAAAGTGGTCATAGTGTTGCTAAACTGTAGTGATTTTGCTGGTTGTTTCAAGAACCGAATGGTTGAAGGGAAGTAGCTGTTCCTGAACCTGGTGGTGTGAGACTTCAAGCTTCTGTACCTCCTGCCCAATGGGAGCAGCAAAAAGATGGCCTGGCCCAGATGGTTGGGATCTTTGATGATGGATGCTGCCTTCTTGAGGCAGCACCTCATGTAGGTACTGCTGATGGTAGGGAGGGATGTGCCCATGATTTTTGTGCTGTAAATTGAGAGTGCAGAACTGATTTTAGAGTGAATTTTCTTTTCTCTCTTGTCAGAAGATCCTCTCTATTTTACTTCAGACTCAAATCAGCCCTGATTCGCGCGTTACTATCCAAGAAAAGCAAAATTGTTTTGCACCAACTCCACTACTATAGAATAAATGGACCTACCAGATTGGTGCACTCTCAAGGTGGAACCATACAAGAACATTATCAAAACATATTACTATTTGGATCTTAGCACTCAAGTTGAAGGGTTTAATGCAATTCTGACATGATATGGAGGCAAACAAAATTAAATACACATCAAACAAGTCCAGGAGAATAAAGAATAAAAAGCTGGAAATCAGCACACAGCTGAATTTAACTGTCAAGTGAATTAGAGTCTAGGGGGATTTACAATTGCTGGTACAATGCAAGTTTGAAATTATTGACTGCATTCACTTCCCCTCAGGTAATCTTTAATGGCCTTCCTCTTAATTCACTAACTTTGTTTCTTAATTTGCCCCCCATTCAGGCAATACCATTTAGCTGCATTCAAATATGTAATTAGCAAACAAGTTTGTTTCTTTCTTCCAAAAAGAAGACAAGTTCTCCCCCATTTAAACCTGACAGAGGAATTAGAGCGTTCTGCGAGGCAGCGTCTGTTTTATGATTAATCATCTAAAGTAGAAATTGCCTGCGTCAAAATAGATTTTTCTTTTACAGAGGAAAAAGGAGCCGAGAGGTTTCTAATTTAATGTAACCATTAGAATCTCAGCATGAAGGTTCCTCCATTAGCAGAGAGTATGACGAATGGAAGGTAATGAAGCTAATACTTGGCCCTGCCTTTACTCATTAATGCCAAATATATTACAACTCTGTGTGCACGCTTGAGAGTGTGTGTATGTGTGTGTGTTTGTATGTATGTAAGGAGAGAGAGACAGAGAAACAATGGGCAGTGACCAGGCAGAAAGAAAACAGAGTGGAGGAAGAAAATACATGGAAGAAAATATTCAATTGAAAGACAAGAGAATTGGAACAATGAATTTATTATGAGTTACAGCTGTAAATAATAATTTCCATGGAAAAGGTAATTTCCATGGAAAAGGAAAAGCAAGTTTTGAGCAAAAGGCAAAAAATAGACAGCTCAATAGATATTTAAGAGAAGGTAAAGGGCTTTCTGAAATTGCTAAACGTCCACATTGTGGCTCAGTGGTTTCCCAGCTTCAAGGACACAACTGCACCAGTGCTGGGGATAACCTGTCTACCTGTCGGTAATTTTGTTTTTCTAACAATATGGTCTCACCGCCAAACATACCCCCATCCCCACCACCCTCCCTGCTTCCCCTTCTCCACATCCTCCCCGT
>JARFYF010000050.1:16016449-16028615 GCA_030265395.1 Rhina ancylostomus | reverse complement strand
TGATACCCTGGAATATTGAATACCACCCCAAATGTAGATCATGGATCGGCAATTTTCTTTTGATCTGATTTGCGTTGCTGCAGGAATTATATATACATATATATATATATCTGTTTATTTATATATTAGATGTTTTGTGTAGGTTAATTATGGAAATTTTTAAATCTCTTCTTAGATTGATACCTCTTAAAAATGGTTTCTACAAAAAGCTTTCTGATTTCTGTCCAGGATCTGTTCTTATTCTTTTAATGGTTTCAGCGTTAATGCTTTCCTTTCTGGGTATATTTAATATATTTCTGACATGACTGAACAATCCCTGTTTCAACAGGTTTTGAACTATTGTTTGTAACCTGGGGGAAATGAAGAGACCTCAGCTGCAGAATTCACAGCTCAGTTGAATTAAAACAATAAAATGGAAGTGAGGTAGATTTGGTAAATTTTGTGTCACCTCATAATACAGTGAAGTGAAGTGTGCTAATGCAGATCTTTTCATTCAACTTTACCTAATTAGATACAGATGATTCAAGGCACATGCACTCGGATGTGAATTTGATTCCCCAAGTCACCAACATGCAGATTGGAGAACCACAGCCACTACCAAATTTAATGGAATAGATTCTCCATGTACAAAGTTGCTGCCTTCACTGTTCAAAATATTCGATTCTAAATGTGCCACCTCTTCAGTCGCATGTGTTTAACCACCATTCAGTACAGATTGAACGCGTGATGTTGTATAATTTAACTCAATGACATTGAGTCAGAATTCTGCTGCTTCATATTATCCACCCCCACATTAAAATGAGTCATACAAGTTTCCTGTGAGGATAAAAAGTCAGCACTAGGAACAGGTAAGTCTGCTTCATAATGACCTCATCCATTCAGTTGGACCTTGTTGCCGAAACTTGTTGGTCTTCTAGTACAACAAGATGATTGTAAGGGAATACTGCTACCTGGCACATTCCAGGCTGCAGGAGTACACGCTAAGGGATGCACTGAAGTTTGGTGAAGCCAAAGCAAAGGCTTTGTTGGGAAGGACCACATTCTAAGGTCCTGTTGCCACTAGACATTGAGGGTCTCAGTCCCGTGTAGAAGCCTCTTAAACACTTGAAGTCTGTATAATCCAAGGAGTCCACCTGAGTGGCAATGGTGCCTTGTACATAGAATGTGCTAACACTACTGATGTATCAATCTGATAAAACTATGAATGTATAAACTGAGCAACACTACAGGTGTCCCTGGCTAATGAACATGTTCCGTTTCTACAGAAGATTTTGTCCTAAGTTGGAAAATACACAAAAGTCACTCCATCGGGTAACCATACCTCCATAGTATTGTAAAGAATTGCCTCAAAAGCACATAAAACTAACAAGAAAGAACTATTACTAAAAATTGAGATAGAGAGGAAACTAGTTCTGCCATTCTGAATTCAAAAGTATCACGGGAGGTCGTTCATATGTAGGGGTGTCCATAAGTTAGGCATTCTGTCTGAATGTAAAGGTGGCCATGACCTGTTTTTGTATTCTTGTATATATTTTTTATGAATAAAGTTCTTTTTTAAATAAAAGGAAGTTGGACTTACATGTATCAATACATCAGTAGTGTTAGCACATTCTATGTACAAGGCACCATTGCCACTCAGGAGGACTCCTTGAATTATACAGACTTCAAGTGTTTAAGAACTTGATAGGCTGGCAGTGGGAAGGGGCCCTCCCTGTCAGATCCTTCCTGCACTGTCAGAATCTCACGCTCCACATACACTGCCTTCAAGATGGCTGTGATGCAAATGAGTAGTTGTTCACCACTTGGTGGACTTGCCTTTGCCAAGTGGGTCTAGAAAAGGATGTAAGGGTCACTGTTGAGATTTGTCTCAAGTAGCTGTGTAACACAGGAATCTCTGATCTACAGGCTGTTCCCAGGGATTCATACCATGACAAACATCAACTGCTGCTGGAAGATTATCTGCTTGATGAAAGACACACTTTGGTCTGCCTAGAACTTGTTGATTTTCCAACGTAAGGAGATGTCTCTGATTGAATACTGTTGGCTGTACATTCCAGGATGCAGGAGTACATGCCAAGGGATGCACTGAAACTCACTGCAGCCACTACAAAGGCTTTGTCTGGGATCCTGCTGCCACTGGACACTGGGGGACTGTAACAGCCTCTCAAAGATTTCATCAGTGCATTGTTTAAGGAGGAAATGTGAGTGGTTTTCACGCATTGTAGTTGATGGTACAAAGCACACAGAGCATGACATCTCTTGATTTTACTTATTGTGTTCATTATGAATAAGATATGGTTTTGGCAAAAAAAACATGTGGTCCACATGCAGCTCCTGTATTGCAGCAGTTACCTGGGCAAACTTCCATTTCCTTTGGAGATTCAAAGAAGTATCATGTGAGTAAGGACATGATGTACAGGCATTCAGAGAAAGCGGGGAGAAATTCATCCAACATGCTCTCATCCTCACAGCCAACTTGGTGTATTGCCGCATCACGCTGTGTATAGGCACTGGTTATGCAAACACCAAATGTCAAGGTGTGCTGAGGTTCTACCTGACACCAGTGCTGGAAGAAACGTGCCATGGAACATTGTGTTCAGTGTGCCACACTTCTTAGCAATTCTGGGTCCCAGGAATCAGTGGGGATGTTGCATGAACCTTAATTGTCAGAGAGAGGTGTGGTACACTTGGGATAGATTGGTAGAGGACCTTTGTCTTATGGATGTTGAGTGTAATGCCTCTGACCATGGATTAATACAAGTATCATTTGCATACTGCATCTCAGATACAGGGGTTTAGGTAACTTGGGTTCTGGAATGTAGTCACCAAAGGTTGAATTAGTGTCCCATTAGCTCTGAAGGTGCCTCCCGTCATGGAGCATGTGTATATGCACTTGTGGATGTGTACTGAGCCCTCATCAATTATTCTGGAGGAAGCCCTGTTTTCTAATACATGCCGAGTGAGAAATTACAACCGAACACAGTGCCACTAACACTTGTGGAGTGGATTTCTACAGGTGGTATTCAACTGTGGAGTTCCTTACTCTCAGTTCTCCATTCTTATCTCTTCCATATTCTCATCATTTTGGTCATTGGGGTAAATACAGTAAGTAGATGGATGGCCATGGGGAAATATTAGAGTTCACCTTTGGCTAATAGAGGGATTATCAGAGAGACGTCCCTTTTTCTGCCTAATTAAATTATTTTCTTTGTTCGCACCTGAAATAGTAGAGGAATTTAAAAATGGTGCACAGACAAAGATCAAAAATTGCTCTCCTAGATTTCCAGGCAACTGGAAATGTGCTGGGAATGAGGCCTCTGCTCTGTGGTCCTGGTTCTGGGATAGGATCATCATCCTTTTAACAACAGTGCAGAATGGGGCAGGAAATCATTGAAAAGGCAAGTCCACACAGTCAATGAGATTTTTCATCTAAAATAAGTAATGGTCTTTTTGATATGGTCATCAGCATCTATTTTAGGGATTCCATTTCCATACTTTGGCAAAAATCTGGACAAAGCATAGTTAACAGGTCTCTGTGCCTGACGTATTGTGGAGTCAGGAGTGCAGGAGAGTTCAACTCTTCTTCTGCGGTTGCTGGGTTGACACACAAGTTGTCCCTGTGAATGATCCCCATGTCGAGCAGCAAGAACTGTGATCCTTGGGCACCATTTCAATGAGTCTGGATGGCTGCCAGCAACTACTGATCTCTCTTGGGCAGATCATTGGAAAACTTGTAGTCACTTTTTCAAGCTCCAGTGATTTTGACACTGGAGCTTCAGGTACATCCAGGGAGGCTGGATAAGGAGAAATGGAACAGGGCGAGGGGATGTTAAATGTGCTAGAATTTATGAAACTAGATGGAACATCGCTGAACTCCTACTGCCGGACTCTACAGGAAGGGACCTCCTCTAGTGGTCCCTTCAGCAACGATATCATCCATTATATCACACCTTCAACATTGTGATTATTGCAGTGGGTGTCACAGGAATGTTATTGAACAAAAATTGCTTTTGAACTTATTAAATAGATATCATGGC
This sequence comes from Rhina ancylostomus, assembly GCA_030265395.1. Lineage (NCBI taxonomy): Eukaryota > Metazoa > Chordata > Chondrichthyes > Rhinopristiformes > Rhinidae > Rhina > Rhina ancylostomus. The sequence goes on along the minus strand of JARFYF010000050.1, from coordinate 16,024,578 downwards.
AGTACAAAGGAAAAGCCGAGAGGTTTAGAGGGGAATTCCAGGGTAACTGAAAGGATAGTGGTGAAGTGTGAGCACGGGCAAGAAGTCAGAACTGGCTGAGTCACTGGCTGGTGCAGTCACATGTACAGTGAAAGATTAGCTGACCAAGGTTGCTCACCAAGCACACCTTGCTTGCTCAGTGCTGACAAATTTCCTGAAAGGGGTTTCAAACAGACTCCTCATGAAAATACTAAAGGATGTAGAAGCACCTTCACCAGTATAGTACTGCCCTGTAACTGGTCCCATTGGTCCATTTTCTACCGAGAAAGAAAAGGTAAGAATAAATTGAACATGCAACATGGCAGCACCTTGATGTTCTTCTTTTCCTCTGAAATTCAGTCCCATTGAAGTCAATGCAGCCAAATTTCTGAAGTAGATGCAATATGCTTCCCTTTTCTGTCATTCATGCCACCAACAGAATGAAGAGGCTCATTCAGTCATCTTTAACTGTGTGAATTAAAATTTCCAGGTCCTGGTTATCAGATTTAAGATTTACTCTATTTTTATCAAAATGGTTTTAAGCAATTTTTAAACAAAGTAACTAAATGTCTTCTTTTGTGAAAATTAATTTGGGGTTTATTATTGTTTGTTCTATAACATCAATCCATGTATTATGCAAAACATTGCATGAAGTGAAATGCAAATCTCACCATGCTAATAGCAACCATGAAAAGGCACCATAACAAACATAAATTCTTTTATTAAAGCAAATTATGGAAGACCTAGAATAAAACAGAAAATGCTGATAATATTCAATAGGTTAAACAAACTGTGTGTGCTTTTGCTTTGTCGTTTCCTGCAGTCTGGACCTCTTACTTTATTCTGATCGAGATGTTCACACTGCCCTTCACTGATTTGTCAATGATTAAAAATAGCCCCCTTAATTGCAATAGTTCTACTGAAGGCCCAACTAGTCCCTGTGGTGCTGTGTAGTTGACACATAGCAACCCAAAGACTCCTTCATTCCAGGCTGAGTACTGTGGAACAGTATTGGAGAAATCATTGGTGAGGTGTGCACTGTTTAAGGATTAGGAGCATTTTAGTTAGTGTCCCTAGTAGCATAGAGCCATGAGTGCACTGAGTCAAGGGGTGGCGGGTATTGTATTGGTTTTTCCTTGATTTTGTGTGTGTGTGTGCGTGTGTGTGTGTGTGTGTGTGTGTGTGTTTTATACCCACTGCGATTTTCCCAAGCTCACTATAAACTGTGTGTGTGTTATTCCCGTTACAATCTTCCCACACTTGCCTTTGGCAAATAAAATCCTTTAGTGCCAGACTTTCAGATTCCTTGTTTTTGAGACCCCCTGAACCTGTTCCCTCACTTACAACAGCTACCTTGCAAGCCCTGATATACAAAAGTAAGCAGAGCTCCAGTGGCAGCTGTGTGAACACCTCCAGCTCAGTACCCAGTCCTTTGATGGAAGCTGCGTCTGCCACAATGGAAGCTGTGACAGCATCCACCAATCATGCTGAGTAATGTGGGAGGTGACCACTAATTCCATTATTGGAAGGAGAGGCTCCAAGCACAATGCAACGCAATGTAGTGCCGGATTTCTCTGTGCTCCTTGTCATTAAGCACAGGCATTCCAACCTTTTGTTAGGTACAGACATCAGCCTTGATCTGCAGCTTGGCCCAACGCAGTTCTCTGCAGCAAGATGTGCTCCCTTCTTGCAACACCCATCCTGCCCCCAGCAGATGGGTCTATGCACCTCCTCTCACTGTTCCAGCCTCCAGCAAAGGTACAGCATCAGTCGTTGAACTAGTGCCCATGAGTGATTGTGTGCTGTCCAAACTCCACCATCAACTGATTCTCATGGAAACAGATCATCTGATCATTTTTGTCATGGCTGTTAGCATGCTGGGTGCTGTGTTTCCTACATTGCAACCTCAAAGTTATAAATGGCTGTGTATAGCTGCAAGTTCTTCCTCCTCCCACTGAATTTTTAGCAGTATAAATGTCTGACTCTGGGGCTTACTTTGTTTTGACCATGGATCCATACCCGAAACGTGAGCTCATTTCTTTTCTGCACAGATGGTGCTGAACAGGCTGAGTGTCGCCAGCAATTTCTGTGTTTGTTCCATAGTATCCTTTCCTAGTTGTCCAGAATCTAATTTGGCTGAAGGCTTCTAAAACAATGGCCCTTAACTCCACATCATGCTTGGTGTCATAGTGATGGTCTCTGCTATAGCCCAACCTTGATGCCAACATGTGCTACTTTCCTGATCTGTGAAAGAGAATGCAAGATCCCCCTCACCGAAGCAGGATTTCTGGGGTGGCTCCTAAAGACCGCATGCTAAAAAAGGTCTGAAGTATTCAACTCCGCTCTCCTAGTCTGAAATATGAATCCCGTCATTGCGACTCAATGGAATGTCAAGCATGAGTACAGCTTACATTTAATGCCAATGGCTTCAAGCCTCACTATCTCCAAATTTCTGCTTCATCAGGAGAAAGTGCACAATGTCCTTGCAATAATTATATAAATGTTTTCGGTTTTAATGAGGGAATGTAAATCACATTGTTAGAATTGGTGAAAGGCAGGGTTATTATGAAATTTAAAGAGGCTTGTTATGGCTGCTGCCATTTTGGATTAGGTGTGGTGGTATTTAAAAACAAATCTTCCAATAATCTGTCACAGAACAAAGTATAAAATAAGTTTATGATTTTTAAAATAACTCAAAGGCTCTTATGCTAAAGTAGAACCTCCTCAATCATATAGTATAATGTAACTTGAGCAAAACCGTTTTTACATCTGTTGTCAGTTAGGGTATTTGCTCTGTTACTATTTTTCTTTGACAGTTGAGAAGGATGACTTTTCTGTTAGCTTCTAGATAGGAATGAGCATGAGACAAGATCTATTCACAATTTAGATTAGCCTCCCACTGGGGAAGCAAATTTAAATTGGATCAAATTTGCATGCAGATATTTTTCTAAAATAAATGTCCACATATAAAAGATTTGAACTGCATAAATATCAGACCAATCAGGGCTGCCTGCATCTCCAGTAGACTAGCAAGCAATTGGAAAATATTCACCTTTAGCTACTAGTGGATTTGAATGTATTTTAAAGCTGTCATGTAACCAAACAATATTGAGAGATAGTCCATTAGGCTGCAACAAAATCATGTGATTCTTTACACAGTTATTGAACCACTGCAGGAAATGTACAAATATACTCATTGAACACTACACACTCACTGAATATTACATACTTGCAGAACGTTCTCGTCCACATACAGAATAAAATGCAAGTGGAAGAATTCAGTAAAGATTACTCCTGATCTATTAACCATTTCTCTCCATCAGCAATACACATAAAGAACAGCAGGGATGGTGAATATTTAAAGAATTGCCAAAAAATGTCCTGCCCATGGAGAATAAACAAAGTTAACATGATGACCAATATAACTGCACTGTGTGCTACTTCCATATCCAGAGGATCATTGGGCCAAAGCTTTGTATTCTCCTAAACAACTAAGTTCTTCCTCAAGTTGTATTTGACACTGAATTTGATTTTGAGAATGCCTCATAAGCAACATAACTCTAACCATGGTTGGGTCAGTTGTGTCAATGGATAAAACGTGAGGCCTGAAATATGGTTCAAAAAAAGCCATCCTACAAATGAGTTCCAGATTGCAAGAAATAATTTGAACTAAAACACTCACAGCAAGGGAAATTTCCAAATTACTGACTTGCAGAATTTCTGCTCTCTTTGGCAGAAAAAAATAGAAAGGCAGAGTACATTGACATGGGGAAAGAGTCAAAGGAGTTGGTATTCAAAGGTGCCTGGGTGTTGAACATGAATCACTGAAAGTTATTATGCAGGAACAGATAAAGGGTCCTGACCCAAAATGTTGACTGTCCATTTCCCTCAATAGATGCTGCCTGACCCGCTGAGTTGCTCCAGCATGTTTTGTGTTGATGCAGGGACAGCAGAAAATTAGGAAAGCAAACTGTATGTTGGCCTTTATTGCAAGAGAGACTCAAGAGTGGAGATGTCTTGCTCCAATGATATAGTGCCCCGGTGAAACTGTGTCTGAGTATTGTGTACAGGTATCAAGGAAGGAGAAACTTTCAGTTCAGACAGTGCAGTGAGGGTTCATCTTGAGATGGTGAGTTTGTCAAATGAGGAGAGATTAAGTAGTCTGGGCCTATAGAAGAATGAGAGGAGATCTCACTGAAACATGCAAATTTCTTAAGAGGCTTGACAAGGTGGTTGTGGAGTTGATGATTCCCATGTCTGGGGTGGTCTAGAGGGGTCACAGTCGCAAAATAATAGGTTGGGCACTCTTATGAAAAATGACAAGAAATTTCTTCATCTTGAGGGTAGTGAATGTTTGGAGTTCCCCACTCAGGCTCAGTTATACAGCATTTTGAAGAAATACCTGTTCCTGTTCCTGACCTTACTCCTGGCCATATTCCACCTGACATTTGCTTCATAACAGTGTGCAAGCCATAATCCTAATCAAGGGTCCATACCAGATCCTATCTCTGTGCAGACTGGTGTTAAGCAAATTAGACTCTGGGACCACTTCCCATAGCTCAGGAGCCACCTCCCAGCAAAAGCAGACATCGATGACAAAATTCACCATTGCCTTCAGTACATCAGTGCAACCTTTGGGCAAATGAGGAAAAGGGTGCTTGAAGATCAAGACCTCAAACCTGGTGCAAATCTCTTAGTTTATTGGGACAAGAACTACCTACAGAAGCCATGTCAAGACACTGAAGCAATACCATTAATGCTGTCTCCAGACAAATTTCCAAATCCAATGACAGTGTCCTGTCCCAGCATTCTGGGTGCTGAGGCCCTAAGTACTCTCAGTCAGCTCCAATGGGCAGGCCACATTATTTGCATCCCCAATACAAGACTCTTGAAACTGAAGCTCTATTCTAAGCCCTGTCAGGGGAAGCGATTACCAGTTGAACAGAGGAAAAGATCCAACAATGTGCTCAAAGCCTCCTTAAGAATATGGAATATTCCCACTGACTCCTTGGAATCCCTGCCCCATGACTGGTGAAGGTGGAGAAGGAGCTCTTGGGATGTTATTAAGAGCCTAAAATTCATTCATTGGGAAGCCCAGCATTAAAAGCAGAGGGAAGATACCACCTCACAAACTAGCCAACTGCACCCACCCATTAGGCATCTCCTGTTCCCCCTCTGCAGGTCCCAGATTGGCCTCATCAGTCACCACAGAACACATAGCATCCAAGTGGAAGCAAGTCATCCATGATCCTGAGGGACCTCCTAAGAAGTGAAATGTTCGAGGATATTAAAGGTTAGTGTAGGAAAAAGGTACTGAGATAAAGAGTCAGCCATGATCTTACTGAGTTGCAGAGCAGGCACAAGGGTCTGAATGTCCCACACCTCCCACTTCTTACGTTTTATGATCTTGTGCTCTCATCCCCTCCCTCAGGCCTTGATTGGGCAAAGATATTTATCGGTGAACATCACAAGTTCATTAGTAAGAACAGGCTGCTACTGGTGGAAGGTCCTGAATCAGCACTAGTTTGTCACCCAGAGAAGGTAAATCATAAGTATATTCCTCTACCATGTATCACATTGTGGTATTGTTTTCACCTGTGCGTGATGCAAGGCAGTTTCTGTGCAGTAATGTGACAGTTTTCTGGTAAAGGGTTAGACAAGAAAAATTATGTCTTGTTATAAAAAGTGGATGAATCCCAACTTTAAACACAACAACAACAGCTGTAGCCCACAATTCTGGACATAAATCACAGCCACAGATCAGGGGATGGGTGGCGGTGAGGGAATCAGTACTGACTGCAGCATGGTGGCACTGTCTAGCAGAAAGGCAAAGTCTGTTGTAGCATTTAAGCTCTCAGTGCAATAGTCCATGAAATAACTTTGAAACAAAACACTTCTTAACCTGGGCATTAATTTCAAGAGTGTAAATGTTTTACAGTCTCTGAAATACCTTCGACACAATTCCGCTCCCATTCTCCTGTCCCATCCACCCCCAAATCAAGGGCGTTTAGGGGTTTGGAACAGTCCAGGTCCTGAGAAATCTGAGTGTGAAATCAAGTTTAGCCTAGGATTCAATTTCAGGTTTCCTACACGGGCGCCAGATATTTTAGCATTGGGGCTACGTGGCAGCTCCTGGGTTTATTTAAGAAGTAGAAGTAAATCCACTTCCATTACACTGACATGTTTAAATTGTCATTTTTATGAGGTTTTATCTCATTTTCACAAGGCACATTGAGAATACCACCAACCTTAAAGTATTTTCTTTTGACAACTCTGAGCTTAGCCTGTTGACTTAAAACCTCTTCATTCGGATGGTCATTTTTCATATTGTCTTGCAATTGTTTGACTAGTTAAACTGTTCGTTTTTCAGAAAAGTATTTTCAGTAGTAGTCAGAGGAAAAAGGAAGTCGAGGATTTTAAAGCTCAGTTTGCAGGAAGTGTCTGGTTTATTTTCAGGACTCATGCTGTTACGCTTGGTATTGGTGTACTTGGTCACTATCTGCACCTTCTCACATGGAGTACTTCACTGGCCCTTGAGTCAAGCATTAGTGGATACATAGAAATCTGGACCTCCCTAGTTCTGATGGTTTCATGCTTGGAGCAGGAGGCTTCAATCACATTATGCTCATACACTTTGTGAAGATAGGGAGTTGTGATGCTTGTGGCCACAGAGGCAATGACGATGTCAGGGTGTTTCATAGGTTTGTCAACATGAAGCAAAACTCTCCTTCCTTAACCTCCTCAGTTTGCCACATATATCCAGGGTTTCCTGTATCCCATTCTTGGGAGCAGCTTTCTTCCTGCTGTGTACTCGCAAATTCAATTTCAGATGCAGAAGTAAGTTTGCAAAAGGAAATTGCAAACTCCTAGCGTCTGTGACAATGTAAGTTGTGCTGACTAGATTTCATTGCCGGTGTACCTCAGGATCAAGGATGACTTTCTTCCAATCCAGTTCTGTGGCTTCTGAGGTAGCTGATGAGACCAATGTAGAACCGGCAGATTTTGCCACAGGTGGGGCAGGAAGTGCCTGCCCAGTTGGAGAGGTAGGTCGCTTGTGTCCGGGTGCTCTCCTTCCACCATTTATGCAGAGCTATTGCATTCTCCCGACATGTGCACGTGAAGTTCTCAGTACCAACCCAAGTGTGTCTTCTTCACAATGAGAAGGCATTGGCATTGGCTTAGGGCCAAGAATTCTCAGGGCTCAGTGGGGTTGTTGCAACTTTTGAAGGAAGCTTTGAGCACATCTTTCAAACTGTTCCTCTGTCCCACTGGTCATCCCTTCCTTGACAAACTTCAAAATAGGGTGCCTGCTTTGGTTATCTAATGTCAGGAGTGTGAATGACATGGACTGCCCAATGGACTGAACGTAATTAGCACTTCAGTGCTGGGGATGTTAGCCTGGGAAAGGATGTTGACATTGGTTTACTTCTCCTGCCAAAAGATTTTCAGAACAATTCCATTGTTTTCAGTCTTTGGGAGCAAGCAGCCTTGATGAAGAATCTGTAATTTGTTTCAACAGTATGATACAGCTGGTTCACCAAAGCCTCAGGATGACTCTTGTGTCCTTGCAAGGATCCACGGATAAGTGTAAGGTGAGAAACTTGGCACAGGGAGCTGCAGCGAGGACCTTTCAATTAATTCAGATGCTGCCTGCTGCAGTGAATGAGACTGCACAAGTCGTTTGAATACTGTTAGCGGCATAGCCTCTCAGGAGAAAATGACAGGCACAGCCAGATCAGTGGCACCAGGGCTGGCTCTGTTGCACAGCAGGGTAGTTCAAAGGCTGGGCGAGCAATCGTGATAGGGGACAGTTTAGTCAGGGGCACAGTCAGGCATTTCTGTGGCCATAAACGAGACTCCAGGATGGAAGCACAAGACGCTGCAGATACTGGAATCTGGAGCAACAAACAATCTGCTGGAGGAACTCAGTGGGTCGAGCAGCACCGGTGGAAGGAATGAAACTGTCGATGTTTCAGGTCAGGACTGAAAGTGGAGAGGCGAGATGGCCAATATAAAGAGGAGAAGGGGAGTGGTGGACTGAGGAGGAGTGTAAGATGACAGGCAGGTGGTGCCAGGTAGGTGAAGGGAGCAGGGGTGGAGTTGAGAGACAG
>JARFYF010000050.1:16003356-16014014 GCA_030265395.1 Rhina ancylostomus | reverse complement strand
ATAAGGTTCAAAGACTAATTGGCATTTTTTCTGCAAACATTTTATTGAAAATGTGTCGTAAACCTGACTGAAAAATTTATTCAGAAGTCCTGGGGGAATTGTTGAAGATGCCATCTTTCAGATGAGATGTTAAACTAAGGTTCTGTTGCGGGAAGGACATTACAGATTGTATGGGACCATTATGGAGAGAATGGATTAATCTCTGGTGTGCTGGAAAATATTTATCCTTCCATCAACGTCACTGAAATACATCAGAATGCAAGTGGTCTTTTCATGTGTTGAAGAGGAACTGTGCAGATGGTTTGCAATAGGTGTGCAGAAAGTCCATTCCTATATGATATCCTACAGTGGGGAGATAATCAATGTGGTAAAGGTCATTGGAGTCAGCTGCTTGGTGAGACAATTAGATGTGGTAAGGAACAGGATCATGGGATGTTAAACTGGTGAGGAGATGCCTGGCGGTGAGGAAAGGATGGCGGAGGAGGTAAAATTAGCAAATAAGATTGGGAAGATGCAGAGGAGATAGGGGTGGACAGGGGGAAGATCGAGAGGGAGCTGGAGAGAAGACCAAGGTGGAGAATATTGAAGCAGGTACTGAGGAGGCTTGGAGATGGTTTGGGACGAGATCAAGGGGTTCATTGGATCCTGGCAAGAAGATGGGTTGATGGAGGGGTAGGGGATGGGAGATGGGGAGGGGGTTTGGCAATCACTTCATCTCTGAGGATAAAACTGGAATATGCCTTGAAGAAGATCACAGCATCCTTGGAGTCCCTCGCAGTGGTCCAGCTAGAAGTAAGCCCTTTTGTTAATGCAGGGAAGCTTTCCTTTATGCTAGTTCAAGCTTCTGCAGTCAAAGCCATCTGTATATCACATATATGCAATGGAATATTACTGATGTGCCATCAATCACACATTGGACGGCAACTGACCTCAGTGTACATGGTCAGAGCTCTCTGTGCTATATGCATCATCAACATGGAGGTCCATGATCCTACATGCCAAAGTATTCAGTTGTGTTTAGTGATTCAGATGGAACTATTGTCTTGCAGATAAAAAAGCCAAACTGTTCTATGGAATTTCTGGCCCATTGCCAGGTCAATATCACTTTGTGGGAGTTTCCTGTGCATATATCAGGTGCCACATTTCCTACATTACATAAGTGATCACATTTATAAATACTTAATCAGCTGTAACAAGAAATGGAACATCCTGAATGGGATGGAAGAAAGGTTGTATACAAGAAAGAGATTATTTTCATTTGTAACCATTACAGTTTGTTCTTGCTAAATTGATTATCATTCCGATTGACAAGTTAACGGGAGCCACTAATTTAAGAGGCAACGACATGACTAAACCTGACGAACAAAAAGTTTGCAACCACCTAGTTAGCAGAGTATTTGCATGATAATACCTATACTGTGTCACTTGCTGGGAGGTGCAGCACACAATTACAGCTGACCTCATATGCTATTTCTCCATATCTCTACTCCCTCCCACCCCAACTCGTCACCCACCCCTCCCTGCCTGCACCCCACAACTGTGCTCTTCGATTTGGATGGCTTGAATTAATCTTAATTCTAATCTCTTAACAACCTGCTGCTGGTCTGCTGACTGAAGACAGGGTCATAATGGGAGACATCAGCTATATGGGGTCAGCACAAGAGGCAAGTCAGGATATATATAAAAAATAATTTACACCAATGGTCAGGGAACGCACTGGACTCCAAAATGCTGCCTGGAATCTTTTTCTGTTAATGAGGAGGTTGTTAGGAACCCAGTGTCTGCATAATCAATCAGAAGAAAATACTGAGTCTGTCCTGTGTCCAGAGGTCCTGTTATAATGCCATTTCCTCCATTTTAGTGCTATTATTTATGGGTAAATAAATTAAAATCACATTGCGGGTTCCACATGTTTGGTTAGTTGATTGGTCTACTTTACCCCCTGTGTCTGCGTTGGATTGCAGTTCAAGGTGGACTGGTATTGCAATGTCATACTTCTAATGTGCTTTGAATGTTGTTTCTGATCCAAAACCCAACCTCCTTAACATTGCTGATTTATGCACAGAGTGGCGATGGTATTACACCACACCTACCTTCCCTGCTGGCTCATCTCTCCCTCCCCTGCCCGTACTATCTGTTGCCTATGTACCACAGTTCCCCATTCTGCCATTGACAGCTGTTGCCCACTTCAAAAGGTAAAATCCTTTTATCCACAGGATTTGCACAACATGTCTGTATGTGCCTGAGTAGAACAAAAGGTTATAGTTGTAAAGCTTCTTCCCTTCCTCGCACCTGCTCAAGTTCATTGTTTATTTTCAATTATTGATAGATTTACTTTGTATTAACACAACAATCATTGCGATGACAAATGTGCAAATGACAATGGCTTTATAATGGTATCTGTCCAATTTTGGTTCCAAGGCCAAAAGCTGATTACAGAGAAAAAAATCATTCCAGTCTCCAGTAGAAACAGGGTTTGTTGACTAAACTCCTCCTTTGGAGTTCCACAATGATTATCTCCTGGTATATTCACAGAATTTGTGGACGGGGAGTTTTTAGAAAGTCACAGCAATGCCCGGCATTAGTTAGAGTCTTTCCCATTGAGAGCACCACACCAGGCTGCAAACAGACAGGAAATAGATGTCTCTGCTTTACCAGGGATCAGACTTAACATGTAATCCATTTCAGCTGAAAATATACCACAAGATGTAAAACTAGTTTCATTTGGACAGTGATAAATAAGAAGGTGAGTGTTTTTTGTTTCTTCTCTAAGTTTTGGCTTGAATCTGAAAGCCCTTGGGCACATTGTTGTCAGTGGATTTTATGTTTTATGTCTTTGCAGGAAATTATGCAGCAAGGGAGTGGCTGTATAGAAAGCAGATAACCTTACCTCATCCCCACCTGCGTTACTGTTACTAGATGCAAAAAACATGCTCGTTGGCCACATCTTCTGCCAAACCATGTGCAGTAAGAGCAGGACACAGCTCCCCCAATGGTCTAGAAAGTAAATGCAGCACTGAGTAAAATGCAACCAAACTTAAAAGTATCCAAAGCATAGTCTGAAACTAGCTATTCAGACCAACAGGTTCATGTCAGTGTTAATGCTGTACCTGTCCTTCCATCCACCTTTATTCAATCCAAGCCATTCAACATACCCTTCTATGCCTCTCCTCCTGATAGTTTTTATTTAGCTTCCCCATAAATGCAACTGAGCTACTTCCCTCAGTCACTGGCTTCAGTGGCAAGTTCTACATTTTAACCACTTCCTAAATCTTATTCCTGAATTCTCTGCTGGATCTAATAGTGACTCTCTTACAGTGTGGGCTTTGGTCTGGTTTCACCCACAAACAGCTCGCTACCCTAATAAGCCATTTCATAATTTTATGAGGTTTCTATCAGATCATTTCTCAAATCTTCAGTAAAGGGCTGTGCCTGCCCAATTTTTCCTGATGAATTTAACCTCTCAGTTCATTGGAGTAAATCTGTCTTGCACCTTTTCCAATGCGTCTGCTCTTTTAGAATAATATACAGAATTGCTCACAGTAGGCAAATGCTCCAAACAAACTTACCTTAACTTCTCTCCTTTTCTATATATATGTCTTTAAAAATGAGCCTCATTGTTTCTTTGCTTTTTATACTTGTTATTTCAGTTGGTTTTTTTTGTGTGTATCACTTAGATTCACCCAGTTAGAACCTCTTATCTAAAGACACAGGACTTCTTGATCAAGAGGTGGTGCCTCAGGAAGGTGGCATCTATCACTAAAGACCCTCACTATCATGGACATGCCCTCCTCTCGTTATGACCATCAGGGAGGAGGTACAGGATCATGAAGCCACACACTCAATGATTCAGAAAAAGCTTCTTCCCCTCCGTCATCAGATTTCTGAATGGTCCATGAACCCATGAACACTACCTCATTATTCTTTTGTTTTCCACTATTTATTTATTTTTGTAATTTATGGTAGTTTTATGTCTTTAAACTGTACTTCTGCTGCAAAACAACAAATTTCATGTCATATGTCAATGCTAATAAATCTGATTCTGATTCTGATACAAGGGGATTCTTGGTCACAAGAAACTCCACGCAGACTGCACCTCACATCAGGATTGAACGCTGGGCTCTGGTTCTGAAACATCATGATCTTGGGTCTGTGCTGAGTTCTAGGAATGGGAATGATTGTGAAACTAATGGGAAGCCCTTTAATGTTTCAGCCCCAGATCATTCTCCAGCAACCTTTGATATAAACTTTGTATGTGCCTTTACTCTTTACTCTTTTTACTCTTTTAAAAACATTTTACTCTTTCAATTTTTTTGCCATATTTCCCTTTCTAATTCCTTCCTGTGTCTTGATACAAGGTTTGGGGTGCAATGTCAGACAGCTGCCAAAAGGGGGAGGGAACTAGATGGTGCACATCATAGAGTGATGTGGAGATACAGCAGAGAAGCAGGCTTTTTGGCCCAAAGAGTCTGTGCTGACCATCAACCACCCATTGACACTCATCCAGTATTAATCCCATTTTCATTCTCCCCATATTACCATCAACTGCCCCCAGGTTCTACCATATCTACACATTAGAGGTAATTTACAGTGGACAATTAACCTGCCAAACCACACGTCCTTGGGGATGTGGGAGGAAACCAGAGAATCTAAAGGAGATCCATGTGGTCACAAAGAGGACATGCAAACTCCGTCCACCTCGGGATTGAGCCCTGGGCTCCGGTGCTGTAAGGTAGCAGCTTCACTAGCTGCACCACTGTGCCATCCTTGGAGATGAGGAAGATTGGAAGGTCAGAAAGATACAAAATGTTACTGATAAAAATAATTTTATTTTTCCATTATGGACACCTATAGATAGATTGTGCAAATGGCCATTATTACATGTGAAACCCAAGAGACTGCAGGCACTGGAATATGGAGGAACTCAGCGGGTTGAGCAGCATCTGTGGGTCGAAAGGAATTGTCAACAATTTGGGCCGAAGTCCTGCCTCAGGATCATTACATGTGAATTTTGCCAATGTGTCTGGATGCTTAAGTATATTACTAAAGCTGATTTTGTCCTTGCTTGACTATATACCTGTGTCTCATTCAAGGAGAACTGGATCGCTATCAGGAAAAGCAGCTCAGGGCAGTGTTCCTTTCTCTCCTCCAGGGAGGAGGCCAACATCAAAATAATGCCAAGGTCACAAAGACAAATTGTTTTGAAAAGGATTCGCAGAGCAGGAAGTGTTTGCACCAGGACATTTCACTTCCTGTTAGTAGAATTAAACCCTGAACGTGACCACACATCAATCAGATCAGCAAGTCTTCCGCTTCTTAAAAATTCTGTGTGTGTGTGTGTGTGTGTGTGTGTGTGTGTGTGTGTGTGTGTGTGTGTGTGTGTTTGTGTTTGTGTTTCTTTGAATTTCAAGATAGTAGCTTCCTTTACATACTGATTGCCACAAATACTACTCCTAGCAAAGATTATTTACCACACAGAAATAGAATAGCTTTATATGATCTATATGTAAACATCGTTAAAGTTAGTGCTCTGTGAGGTGGGATGAGGATCCTGGTCTCACACATATTTCCCCAAAGCTTGTAACATTTTGCATAATACCTCCATTCCCACTGTTAAAATGCTGTCTTTCCTGTAATTTTTGAAGCTGTATTCATTTTTGTTGTGATTCTATCTTTTGTAATACCAGTGAACTGAGCCTCCTAAACACCCATCAGATAAGATTTTTAATATCAAATCTTGTCTCACCAAGATAAAAGGCGACCTCACAGTACAATTTTTTAGAAATGGATGTCTGGCTGCTAGTTGAATGCCTGAGGACAGGTTATCAATGGGATTTCAATCAGTGAAGCAAATAACTGGCATGTTTCTGCCAACCTGTAACTGCTCATTCAGAATAAGAATCAGGTTTACTATCACTGACTTACATAAATCATGAAATTTGTTGTTTTGCAGCAGCAGAACAGTGCAAAAACATAAAATTACTATAAATTTCAAAATAAATAAGTAATGCAAATTAAATAAATAATGAGGTAGTGTCCATGGACCATTCAGAAATCTGATGACGGGGGGGGGGGGAAGGGGGGAAGAAGCTGTTCCTAAATTGCCGAATGTGAGTTTTCAGGCTCCTATACCTCCTCCCTGATGGTAGTAATGTGAAGAGGGTATGTCCCAGATGGTGAGGATCTTTAGTGACGGATGCCGCCTTGTTCAAGCACCGCCTCTTGAAGGTGTGCTCAATGGTGGGGAGACTTGTGCCTGTGATGGAGTTGGCTGAGCCTACAACCCTCTGCATCCTCTTGCGATCCCATGCATTGGAGCCTCTATACCAGGCTGTAATGCTGTCCACCATACATCTATAGAAATTTGCAAGAGTCTTTGGTGACATACCGAATCTCCCCAAACTCCTAACAAAGTCGAGATGCTGGTGTGCCTTCTTCATGATTCCATTATGTGTTGGGCCTGGGATAGATCCTCCAAGATGTTGACCCCCCAGGAACTTGAAGCTGCTCACCCTTTCCACCACTGATCCCTCAAATGAGAACTGGTGTGTGTTCTCCCGACTTTCCATTCCTGAAGTTCACAATCAATTCCTTGGTCTTGCTGATATTGAGTGTGAGGTTGTTCTTGTGACACCACTCGACCAGCTGATCTGTCTCACTCCTGTACACCTCCTCGTCATCATCTGAGATTCTACCAACAACAGGAGTGTCATCGGCGAATTGAGCTGTGCTTGGTCACAGAGTCATGAGTGTAGAGAGAGTAGAGCAGTGGGTTCGGCACGCAGCCTCAATAAAGTACTAATGCTATGATTTCCATTGGTATGTAACCCATTCATCCACCTTTGTGATGCCAATGTATTCAACCTTAACAAGTATCAATCCATCAATTTACTTTTTGTATAGTAATTGCCAAGACCTTTGACCACAATAGATTCCATTCATTCCTCTTTGAGATGATGATGTGCCATCCAATGACCCAAGGGTGAAAGGTTACACCCATCATGAATCTCAATCCCTCCTGGCTGAAGAAATGATCTGCCCTTTCAGTAGTCAGACAAGAAAATCTAGTTAAATCAAGCAAGTCTGTGATTGGACCAAACACTGCCTATATTCTCTGCAGTATAAAGAAGATATGAAATCAGAGTCCACAAGAAAGAAGGGCTTGTAGAATCCTTCTTTGCCTTCTCAGTCAGCCGCTTCTCAGTCAGAAGGTGGCCTGCTTCTGTATGAGTGCTATGGGATCTGAGGTGATTGGAGAGTCTTATGTGGAATCGACAGACTCTGCCACTGGAGGAATAGGTGGCGCTTGATGGGAGAGGTGATTGGACTTCTTCCACTGTTTACACTTGCCTTCCACATGATCTCATCTGAGAGTCTGAAAGGGCAAAGTGATTTCCAAGATGTTTCTTTACTTCAGCATGTTGAGCAGTCTTGGGCCAGGGGTTCATGTGAGTCAGTGAGGATGTTTCAGGAAGGTTCAGTGAGTGCTCCTATCTTGAAAATCCTTTTCTCTGACAATAAAATATCCTTCCAAGAGCCCTCAATTCCGATCAGTTATCTCTTCCTGGATTCTGAGCGCCACCTACTCGATTTCTGATCTTTGATGCCTAGTGGCCCATGTCCTGACCCATCTGGGCGCCCCATAGACTCAATCCCATGAATACTGCACAGGCTCATCCTGAGCATCTGTGTGTTCTCAAACACCAGTTTCAATCATGGAGTCATAGAATCATACAGCACAGAAGGAGGACCTTTGGCCCATCATGTCCATGTCAACCACCAATTCATGTCAATACCAATCCTATCTACCAGCAGATAGTCCACATCATTTCTACGTTCCACTTGACTGACATGCACCTTTTGACATCCTTCGCCTTGACTCTTGACTCAAGCACTTCTCTGCATTCCCCTCAACCCCAGAACGATCTCTCCTGACCTTCTGATTAGTGCCACCCATTCTCATCTTTTCCTTTATCTGTCCTCCCAGTTCGGGCTCCACGAATCTCAGCCATCAGTATCTCAGCTGGAGAATATCCTAATACAGAGCCAGCTCTGTACACAAGAAGAACCATTGCAGGTCAATGACTCAAGGATTGCTTGGAGCTCATTTGTTGTGGACAGAATATTCATCTTCCCCTGATGTGATGAAGTTAAAACATGCTGGATTCCAGAAGAGTGGAAGATTGTGGCAAACTGTAGCAACCAGAACTGTGAACCATTAATAAAAACCAGTTCCTCATGAGTCTAGGTGGTCCATTCTGTGGGGGTGCATTATCCAAACCTGGGTGGAGTCAACCAGCAAAAGGTAATCGTCTGCCCCCAGCTGAAAGAGCTCACAGTGCACCCATTGGAAAGGACAAATATTTACACCAGAGCTGTGATCTGCAATACACCAAGCAGGACTTCATCAGAATGTCAATATACTGATCATTCACCACCATACTTATATGAACAATTCCCACATGCTGACCTTGGTTATTCTTCAGTATGTGTGCCTCCAATATCCTCCAAACTTCTGGACTGTGGCCCCACTTCAAGCAGAGCTGACTCACCAACGGCTTGTGCCTCCTTCTTCAGAAGGATCTGATTTCGTCATCTGCTCCTCGGTCGAATTCACTCCACCTCAACGTGGTATGTACATGTGCTAATGGAACATTATATAACATAATGTAAGTTGTGTTCAATTTGTGATTAATTTGTGGTTTTTTTTGTGAACGCTGCTTCTATGACCTTATGTGCCTGTGATGCTGCTGCAAGTAAGATTTTCATTGCATCCCTGCATACACGTACTTATGCATATGGCAACAAACTCGACTTTGACTTTGACATTGACATCAGCAGGAGTGGTTCTGTCAATCTCATCAGCTGTGGCTAGAAGATCATCTTCAACAACTTGCAATCAGAAACTTTCCCTTTTCCCATACAATTATTGTCTCCTCAGAAGGCAGCCATGACAGTGCATCAACCGTGACATCCTGCTTTAATGTGCAGTATCCAATGGACTAAGCCAGATACAGTACAATGTTTGAGTTGTATTGGACGTCCCCTGGAAAGAGTGAAGTTCAATACCATAGGTTGGGTCTCCAGCATCCAATACCACTACCAAACCTCACTGCCCATTCCAGTGCAGGCTAAGAGAAAGTGACTGACCAAAGAACAGGCAGTTAATGATACCCCTGCAGACATACTGGTACCGTGTCAATACCACAGACCTCTGTCCAGCCAACATGCGATGTCTGAAACCAGTCCCACCCCTTCAGTATTGGCTGGCTCATGTACTTGGCCACAGTCATTCACAACTTCCTGGCAATGTCCTCAAGGACCAGTGGCCACCACTTGGTTTAGTACAGAGAGATAGATATATGGGCCAACGAGAGCTGTGCGGCCGACTGAAGAGATGGGGTCACAGTCTCTTCCCTGGCATCCAACCGGAGGTGAAAAGAGGCTGGAAATGTCCAGGCTGTCTGTCAGTTGCTACCAGTCTGCAGCAACGACTCACACTCACCGCCCTGGCTGGACTGTTGTCCTGAGCCCCTTATCTCAGCACTGAGCAATGGCACCATTCCCTACGGCCTGCCCAACACCAGCGTTCACAGGCAGCCTCCCCTACACCTAGCATGGGGCAATTCATTACTGGATTTGAGCTGAATTCCCAGTACAGCAGCATAATAGGAAATCGCTTAGATTCTGGCACCCAGGTTCCCGGCACAACAATATGCAACAGAGGAGGGCACAGGTTTAGAGCAGGTCCCCAGTACAGCAACACTAACAGTCACATAGCACTCCATAATGTTGCAATGACCCATTTAAAATTGGTTCCATTAGTGCTCTCATTTCCAAAGAACACATTCCACTCGCTAATTGAGGAACTTGTATAGTAAGGCAAGTAACAAGGAGAGATCTGCATTTTAACATGCCCTTTATTGAAGGACTCAATCTACAGCAGTGGCTGACACAACAATGATCCAAGTTCAAGTTCAAGTTTATTGTCATGGGCATACATAACCAGAGTATAAATCCCATGAAAAATTAGCTTTTTGCGGCAGCAGCACAGTACATTACGAACATGACAAACATACATTACATAAACTTAAATTAACATGAATTATACATAACTTACACAACAAAATAAACAAAGACATAAATAAACATTAAGATCCAAAAGCCACATTACAGTTTTTAAAGATAGGTGCACACTCATATGTATATTTAACTATGGAATTGATGAGCAAGTGAGCAGGGGACTGACTATCAAAGGAATTACCTTCTCAAGGGCAGACAGGGATTGGAATAAGTGCTGGCCTTGTCACAGTGATACCACATCCTAATAAATGAATGTAAAAGTCATGAGGCACAGTTCAAGTACCTTGGGACAAAAGAAGGTTACTCGCGGAGACTGTGGCTCTATCAAGGATTCCACTAGTGATATTTTGTGTACCATCCATTCAGCTAATCTCCAAAAAGCAATGGCATGGTTTTTCCCAGCTTGAAAAGAAGGTAGGATTGTTTTCATCAGTATAGGGCAGCACTGAATCACCTGAGCTGGGCATTTGGGGTTAATTAGCCAAAATCCCAAGAACACAGGTAGTTCAAGCGAGGCACTTTTACTTTTTCTGAAATTTATGGCATGTCTTGGCATGGAAGTGCATCTTCATACC
>JARFYF010000050.1:15944075-15955437 GCA_030265395.1 Rhina ancylostomus | reverse complement strand
ACTGGCAGAAGGCAAAGAGTGGGAATAAAGGGGGCCTTTTCTGGTTGGCTGCTGGTGACTAGTGGTGTTCTGCAGGGGTTGGTGTTTGGTCCACTACTTTTCACGTTATAGTCAATGATCTGGATGATGGAATTGAGTGCTTTGTGGCCAAGTTCATGGATGATACAAAGATAGGTGGAAGTGCAGGTAGTGTTGAGGAAGCATAGAATCTGCAGAAGGACTTGGGCAGGTTGGGAAAATGGCCAAAGAAGTGGCAGATGGAATACAGTATAGGGAAGTGTATGGTCATGCACTTTGGTAGAAGGAATAAAGGATTCAACTATTTTCTAAATGGGGTGCGAATTCAGAAATTGGAGGTGCAAAGGGACTTGGGAGTCCTAGTGCAAAATACCCTAAACATTAACTTGCAGGTTGAGTCGGAAGTAAGGAAGGCAAATGCAATGTTAGCATTCATTTTGAGAGGACTGGAATATAAAAGCAAGGATGTAATGCTGAGGCTTTATAAGGCATTTGTCAGACCACATTTGGAATATTGTGAGCAGTTTTGGGCTCCATATCTAAGGAACGATGTGCTGTTGTTGGAGAGGGCCCAGAAGAGGTTTACAAGAATGATCTCGGGAATGATAGGGTTAACGCGTGAGGAGTATTTGATTGCTCTGGGCCTGTACTCGCTGAAGTTTAGAAGGATGAGGGGGGATCTCATTGAAACCTGCCGAATATTGAAAAGCCTGGATAGAGTGGACATGAAGAAGATGTTTCCATTGGTGGGAAAGTCTAGGACCAGAGGACACAGCCTCAGAATAGAAGGACATCCCTTTAGAACAGAGATGAGGAGGAATTTCTTTAACCAGAGGGTGGTTAATCCATGGAATTCATTGCTACAGACAGCTATGAAGGCCAAGTCACTGGGTATATTTAAAGTGGAGGTTGATCGGTTCTTGATTAGTGAGGCCGTCAAAGGTTACAGGGAGAAAACAGGAGAATGAGGTTGAGAGGGAAAAATAAATCAGCCATAATCAAATGGCAGAGCAGACTCGAAGAGCCAAATGGCCTAATTCTTTTCCTGTGTCTGATGGCTTTATGGTCGAAAGTCTCTTTTGCTCCAGGGAAAAATGTGTCAGCCTCTCCTTTTTACTCAAGCCCTCCAATGCCAGTAACATTCTTGTGAATCTTTTGTGCACTTTTTCCAGCTTAATGACATCCTTCCTATAGCTGGGTGACCAGAACTGTGCATAATATTCCAAATGTGGTCTCACCAACGACTTATGCAATTGCAATGTGGCATCCCAACTCCTGTAAATTGCTTGTAAATTTGTATTCCTGTGTACCCCCACCCCCCCCCCCCACATCTTTCTATCTTCAGCAAAATCTCTGGTCATCCAAAACCTGCTTCAGAATGTTCTTCATAGGTTCCTCTACCTTCCTGCCTTCCCCCCACACTGCCTCATTGACTGTGGCTCAGACAATTTTGTTCAACTTTTTGTCCCTGCTCCTGCTTGAAGTCTCCTTGTTCTAGTTTGCGAAGCAGCTTGGGGCATGTCATGTCATTAAGAGTACGAAGGTGTTATATAATTGTTATTTATTACATTATTGTTGTTTTAAAGGCTGACACTCATATTTTATCCATGTGGCAACTCTCCTCTATCTCTTCAGGTAGCTGCAGTCGAAGACTCAGAGGGTGACCTACATAAACAAAATGATCCCCAGGAGAGATTATATATAGTTTGTGTTGCTTACAAAATAGATCAATGCTATGCTTCTTATTTTTAATATCTATGCTCTTGAGCTTCATGGCTTTAGTGCACTTAAGAGTGTGCCATTTCTTCAGGCCATGTCATTCAGAACACTGGGAAAATAGTAAGGGTGGAAGAGCAGACACAGGGATACAATAAGAATTCTTAGCAAATTCTTTTTTTCGAGCAACTCTTCTTGAATTAATCATGCCATGGAAGAGTTTGTCGATTTTAAACCCATCAATTTGCCTTCCATGGGAAAGGATGATGTGAAGGATGATAATGAGCCACAGAACCTGGAAACTTGCTGGTAGTGGGCAGTTAGTATAAACCTTGAATTTGTTCACTGAGTCTCGCCTCCTGTTGAAATGGGATAGACATTGAACCTCTTTCTTGTTTTGAATCCTGTAAACACATAGATGGAGTGTGTGGTGCAGTCATTTGTTCTTACCAAGTAGATCAGTGGGTGGGGATCAGATAGAGGATCTCTCTTGATTCATACTGAGTAGGCACATATGCTTTCAGACTGGCTCCCCACAGCACTTTGACCCATGGTGGCTGGGTGACAGGCAGCCAACTGCTTCTGCTTCAGGGGGATTCATTGTCAAGCAATGGTGAGAAAGTACAGATGTTTCCCTCTGTTGAGGACTTAATAGCAGCACTACGGGACATGGTGTTTACATTGAGTATGAAGGGGAACTGGGTTGTCTGGAATTCTCTCAGACAATAGGTGCACCTGGCAGATAGATGGAATACCACAAACCCTTATTATTGTTATTGGTTACAGAGCGATGTGCAGTGTGTTCACCACAGCAAGTTTGGTGGGTGATGTCTGATAGCAGGGCCAATTTATGTTGATGGAAACATTTCTTTCCTGATCTCACTGCTGGGTCTGCGGCAGTGAGACGTGCAATATTCCAGCCAATGGTTCTTAGGCTAATCTAACAATTAGCCTAACAAGCGACACGACAAAATATTTTGGGGTTTCATTGTTGTGACCGTAGGGATGTCTGTTTCAGCATTCCAAAGATTCTTTTTGATGCTGTATTAAATGAGCCTGAATTGCCTTATTGTGTTGTGTTTCAACGGTTAAGCTGCTCTATGGCAGACTCCTTGATGAACACTTCATTCCTCAGCATTGTTGCATACCAGTCAGCCATGCAAATCGTCTCCTTCAAAGCATCGAGATAAAGACACTTATACCAGAATGAAGGAGTCATAACAGCGTCCCTTGAAAAACATATGGGTGGTGATACTTTGAGCTTTTCAGTGACCAGCACAGGACAAAAAGTCTTGGCTGTTTTTGTACAAAGGAATTGTTCAAGATTTCAAAATGTCCTGCTTAAACCAGAACACTTTGAAGAACTGTACAGTCTCCTGTTGCTCTGGGATTTTTCCTTTAGAACTATGAGTGTCTGCCATCCTGACCAATCAATACTAAGCGATATTATGGATAGAGTTCTATTGTTGTAATTCTGGATCAGTACTCTGAGACATGATAATATCTATTTAATTAAGCTCCCCTTGTCTAGTACAATCTTGTTTCATTATAGTTATATAGTTTCTTATAGTTTCATTACACTTTATTAATGTTAATGAGTGGATTTCAGCCAAAACAAAGTTCTTCTCAGAGATTGGGTCTAAAAACAGGTGATCGGGTTGGCGGTATTTATTTTCATTCAGTGCGATGGAAAGGCAGTGCACAGCTTTCTGAGGTCTTCAGGCTTCCCTGTGGTAGGGGGTCGTGTTAACTGCATGCCCATCTGAGCTTTATGGGTGCTTAATGTTAGCTCAGCCCCTTATATTGGAAACAAAGGGATTCTACCCCCTCAACATCTTGCTGGTATGACTCTGTATCCACCAAATCATGCAGGTCAGTGCCCAGTTTCTGGGGAGTAGTCATTATCTCATGACTCTCCATATGTGCTACCATAGCAAACCAAAGGGCACTTACTGGGTGACTGGCTGTAAGCTGACAACGTAGCAGATGATTCATGATGCAATTCATGTGCACGTGCAAACAATGAAAGCCGTGTCTTTGGTGCATTCACTGGATGTGGGCATCGCTGCCCATCCCTGAAACAATAATTCTGCTGCATCAAATGGAGGAGCACTACAAATTTGTCATCGAGGTTGTGCTAGTCTGGGCTTTGGTATACAACTTTGCCATCAGGATGTCACAGAACTTGCCACGCACTAGGAAAGCAGGAGGACCATGAAGAAGAGCAAAGGGGCAACCACCACAGGGAAGCCTGAAGACCTCAGAAAGCTGTGCACTGCCTTTCTATTGTACTGAATGGAACTGAATACCGAGCACTGCTTCACCAACCTGGAAGCTCTTTTCACCTGTGCTGTTCATGAAGAATTTATCTGAGTATGATTCCAATGATTACCTCTCCAACTCCTATACTCCATACCTGGATATATGTAACGTTGGTTGTGAACAATAATTGTTATTCCAAAGCTGCTGCATCATTAAATGGGACAGTGATTATCCTATGGGACAACATCACATGAATATCTGGCCCCATTTCTACCAACAAGAAGTTATGTCCTTGCTTTCATGTAAAGCCTCATTATGAGCATTCTTGCCCTTACCCTTGATTTCAATAATATCTCCTCCCTTTTGATGTACGATCGGACTGCTTGTCATTGCCTCCAAGACTTTGAATGCACCCAGTCTGGGACTGCCCTGCCACTTTGTACTGGATATTGCTCTGGCAGTTATAAGTCTTCTGCTTGCTTTATCATTTTCCCTTCTGCTTGGGTCCACGCTTGCTGCAGCTGATCGTGAGTTTCCCAGATTCACCCTGTCAAGGCAAAAACTTTGTCACTTTTGCAACTCTTTGCCATCCCATCCTTATTGCCAGTGTGGGGCATGTATTGTTTGTGGATTCTTAATATTGAACAGTCCATTTGCAGGATGTGCAGATAAATATGCATGAGACACAAGGAGCTCAAAACAAGATGTGTTCTCCTCACTCAATGGTTCTTTACAAATTGCCTCTCCAGTTTATGCAGTCCACTAAGCAGTTAGCCAGTTACGTGGCACAATCCTTAAAAGACCAACAGCCATAGGGCAGCAATCGTTGTTTCCAACTGATAGGTGCATCTTTACCTTCCCACTCTCTCATCTTGTGCTTTTCTGTCAGTTTCCCAGATGAGCTTCAGCTGCCCGCACCTGCTTCAACCACATTACAGCTCCCCTTTTAGAGGTGTACAGAATGACAGAATGGTTGCAGCACTGAATAAGGCCACTTGGCCCTTGAATTGGTGTTGGTTCTATATTTCTGTCAGGTACTTATTACAGTTGAGTTTGCCTCCACAACTCCAATCCTTGGAGTGCATTCCAGTCTGCACAAAAACAAGCTAGTCATGCACTGAAATCCATGAATCTGATTTATTTTTTAAATATATTTTACATAAAATTTGCAGGTAAACACTATGGGACATTCATTTATCCTTCTTCACAGTACCTCGTGTATTGTTACATTTGCTTACAATATTTACATTATGTCAACATGATAACAACTTTTCTTTCCCAGACACACTATCAGCAACAGGTTTGAGATATTATTGCATACACAGGGCTCAGTTCTTCAGTGTGCATTGGCAGGAAAATTCTATGTTGTTACCTTTCCCCATAGAAACTTTATGGCAGCTGCATGATTGGGCTTACAATCTTGCATCTTCTAGATTCAAAGATCCAGACTACAATATTCAGTTGTGAACAGCTCCTTGCAGTAGAAGCCCAGCGAGTTTCCGGCAAGCAAAAGTGCATCCATCGCAGGCTGATGATCTTCCAGCAGCAGTCAATGTTATATCAGTATGTGTCCCTGGGAGCAGTCTATAGAGCACAGGTTCCTGTGTTATGCAGCTGCTTTTGATGAATCTTGACAAACACCAACAGATTTCTTTCCAGACTTTCTTGGCAAACACAGACTCCAAAAGGAGATGGTTGATGGGCTCATCTAGACCACGGCCGTCTCCAAGGCAGTGTGTTGTGGGATTAAGACTTGGATGAGTGTGAAGGATCTGAAAGGGAGAGCTCTTCTCACCACTGGCCAAGTCAGGTCTTAGTGGTCATTTGAAAGTTCTGGCAATGAGGCTTTCTGCCACATCACTCTGATAGTCTTCTCAGGGTTCCAACCGATGGGTCTGGAAGAACATTCTCTGCAGACCACTGCCTAATTGACTTGTGCTCAAAGGTACTTCTCTACAGAAGTTTCTCTATGAGACTTAGGTGGTAAAGAAAAGCCCAACTGAATGAAACATTTCGTAGCAACAAGGCCAGACTCATCCTTCCCAACTCCGACAACAGGTAGAACCTCAGTACATGTGGCACCTGAATACCCAGAATCTACACAAGGTTTGATGCATAAATCTTCTCACTTTCATCTTAATCAGTCCTTCAGGGTTAAGGGTGACTTACTTCCACTTAGGCATTGTGAGTTGTCAGGTGGCTGATGAGACTAATGTGGGAAGTACAGGCTCTTCCAAGGTGGCACAGGAGGCAGCCAATGGGGTGGGCAGGTGGGTAGTTTGTGAGGTGGTACATTCATTATGCTACCTATGTACAGCTTCTGTGTGCTCCCAGTTCAAGGACTCAGGTTCTCAAAATCATTTTGAATGTCTCTTCTCCATTTTGAGTGGTTGTGGGCCAGAGAGCTTGTCACCTTTCATCAAGGCAATTTTGAGTACATACTTGAATAATTTCCTCTGTCTACCATGGCAGAGCTGGGAGTAGAATATCTATTTCAAGAATCTAGTGTTGACCATTAGGGGCAACATAGTCTATCAAATGGAACTGACTGAGTATAACTTGGACCTCAGTACTGGGGACGTTGGCCTGGGAAAAGGCACTGACAGTAGTTCGCTTGTCCTTCCAGTAAATATAGAAGATTTTGCAATGACAGTGTTGGTGGTATTTTTCCAGTGCCTTGAGGTGCCTGCTAGAGGTAGTCCAGGTCTCAGGAGCATTTCAGAGGATAGGAATCAGTGCTGCCAGGTAGACCACATGTTTTGTGCCAGGTCTGAGGTCTTGATCTTCACTCTGTTGAAAATTATCATCAAGGTCTGCCTTCGCCAAGAGGTGGCTCCTGAGGTATGAGAAATGCTTCAAGTATTCCATCTTGAATCTTAAAAATGCAGGGAGCAGCACCAGACCCTATACATTGCCTCCTTTGACCCCACTAAAGCCTTTGACTCCAACAACTGGGAGGGATGTGGAATACCCTCCTTAAATATGCTCTCTACAGAAATTTGCCTCTATTTCACACTTGCTCCACAACAAGTCTACAACAGAACCATTGTCAGTAAAGATTGGTATCAAACAGGGATGCATCATTACCCCAATACTTTATTCAATCTTACATGCAATGTTGCATTTTACCTTTAATCAACTTCCCACAGGAGTGGAGCTAATTTTCAGATCTCATGAGAAGTTGTTCAACCTACAGTGACTATACCAACAACCAAGGTTACCCAAACCTCAATAGTCACTCTAAAATATGCAGAAGATGCTTGTGTTTACACACACTTACAAGTCTGGCTCCAAGCCTTCATCAATGCTTTCACTGAAACATCCATGAGAATAGACCTTGCGCTCAGCTAGACAGGGGTCCTCTACCAACCATTCTCTGCTGCACCACGCATAAAGATAGCCATCAGAATAAGGACCATGTCCAGTGCAAATGATCCCCTCTTTCTTTGCAGATTTTTACATTGAATCCCTGTAGACATAATCCATTATAGATCTCTGGATCAAATAGAAGATGACTTGGGTCCCTGAATCCCTTTGCCCATGTTTGGGAATTGTCAAATTCAACTCCTGTTATCTCTAGATTCATATTACCCTTAAGAAAATTAATTGCTTTTTGTTCAGGGTGATTGCTGTCCTATAGGTAGGAGGGAATAGCTATGGCAGCACAACATTGTGGGCCAAAGGGCCTGTTCTATGCTGTTCTATGTTTTATAGGTAGGAGAGATTGGCTATGTCGGCACAACATTGTGGGCTGAAGGGCTTATTCTATGTTCTATTGCTTCCACAAAAGTAAATGATGAAAAGAAGCAAAGATATTTTCAGCATTCCCTCCCACCCTAAAACCTGTAGAATGGACCCATATAAAGGAAGAAAGTTTCTAAAACATTAATGAAGTTATACCAGGGTAGTGTAGCAGTAAGGCCAACAACCATTTGGAAGATACCTGCCTCAGCACAACAGCATCTGCTTTAAAACAATACAAGTATTTTAAAGTTGACATTACCATATATTGCAAATTCCTTTCTTTTATTTTAGCTGTAGCATTAACCTATTTTCCTATAATGATACCAGATTAGATAAAACTCTAACTGTGGATCTGGCTGATCCAAAAGCTGCCTTTGATGTAGTTAGAGCTACCCGTTGTGGTCAGTGATCTGCAGGGTGGCTCTGTTATCTCTGCATTTGATCTTGGCATTCCTTGGCTGAGAACATTGAACAGTGAACAGGACAGCACAGGAACAGGCACTTCAGCCGACAATGTGTTTGTCAACCATGAGGCCAAATTAAACTAATCCCATGTGCCTCCCTATGATCCATATCCCTCCGTTCCATGCCTGTATAAATGCCTCATAAACATCATTTTCATATCTGCCTCCACCACCACAGCTGGCAGCACATTCCAGGTGACCACCACTCTCAGTGTAAAATAACTTACCCTGCACATCTCCTTTAAACTTTCCCCCTCTCACCTTAAAGCTATGCCCTCTGGCATTTGACATTTCCACCCTGAGAAAAAGACTATCTATCCTATCTATGCCTTTCATAACTTTATAAACTTCTATCAGTTCTCCCCTCAGCCTCTGACGCTCCAGCGGAAACAACCTAAGTTGTCCAAACTCTCTGTATAGCTAATACTCTCTAACCCAGGTAACATCCTGATGAAACTCTTCTGCACCCTCTCCAAAGCCTCCACATTCTTCCTGTAATGTGGCAAAGAGAACTGCACACAAATTTAGCCTAACCAAAGTTTCATACAGTTGTAACATGACTTCCCAACCTTTATACTCAATGCCCCGACCAATGAGGGCAAGCATGCCGTATGCCGCCTTTCACACCAAATCTACTTGTGTTCCCACTTTCAGGGAACTTTCACGGAAAAAGGAAAAATGTGGTCAGAGTTCCAACTCTTGATCATTGTCCTGTGATTCTGGCTGGAAAATGCCCATGTGTGGGTGTCAGTGAAATTCCTAAATTAACCTCAGGTGTGTTCCACATCATTAAATAGTCATCTTTGCAACCTAATGCAAACAGCTGTGTCTATACAGCTGTAGAGCATCAGTAATAGATCAGGGAAATGGGAAAAGCCTCAATCTACTGAACCAAGTTCCAGCAAACTGGGGATATGGTACAAGTAACCTTTAACCTTCTTGCAAAGAGTGAATGTACTTCAGCTTGGGAATTGGATCATGTGGCCCTACACAATGCAATCACAAAGGGAAGTGCAAATTCCACAGAGTTTGTAACTTTCCTTCCAGGAACTCTGCGTCCCTGATGTGCTGATACACACAGAGCAACCAGGACGTGTGTAGCAGTGTAGAATTGTGCACAATGCACGCCTGCATGGCATGTGGTTTTTAGATCATGTGTGTGTGACCCACAATGTAGAAACACACTTAGGGTCACACATGCATGAAATTTTCCAACATATGTGAGGTTCAAAGGATTTAAAGGGCACTCCCTGAGTTGGTTCTTGGTCAAGGAAATCTTGTGCTGGGAACCTGCCCCACATAGGTTCTCTTAAATAAAAAACTTTTGGGGAGGGAATCCACAATTGGATATGACTGCTCTGCACAGACCTCAGTCGTACCCCTTAATTAAGAGTGGGAAAACTGAAGGCTTCCTGAGCAAATCTGGAGTAGGACAAGGCCTGCACTTTCTCCTCAGCCTTGTTTGTATGTTGCAACCCACCTTTGACCAAGTCGTAGAGTAATATGGCATGAAAACAGGCCCTTCAGCCCAACTCATCCATGCCAACCATGGTGCTGGTCCCAAGCTAGTCCCATTTGCCTGCCTTTGGCCTATATCCCTCTAAACCGCTCCTATCCATGTACTGATCCAAATGTATTTTAAATGTTTTTTTGTGTACCTGCCTCAACCACTTCTTCTGGCATCTCATTACATATACTCACCACCCTCTGGGTAAAAGTGTTGCTCCTCAGGTTCCTATTAAATCTCTCCCCCTCACCTCAAACCTATGACTTCTAGTTCTTAACTCCCCAACCCTGAGAAAAAGATCATGCGCATTAACCCTATCTATGCCCCTCATGATTTTATACACATCAAAAAGATCACTCCTCATTCTCCTAAGCTCCAATGAAAAAAATCCCAACCTGCTCAACCTCTCTCCATTGCTCAGGCCCTCGAGTCCCAGCAACATTCTCGTAGATCTTCTCAGCACTCTTTCCAACTTAATGGCATCTTTCTTATAACAGGGTGATCAAAACTGAACTCAATATTCCAAATGCAGCCTCACCAACGTCTTGTACAACTGTAACAAAACATCCCAAGCTCTATACTCGGTGCCCTGACTGACAAAGGCCAGCATGCCAAAGGCCTTCTTCACCACCCAGTCTACCTGCGATGCCCCTTTCAGGGAACTATGTACTTTTACTCCTAAGTTCCTCTGTTCTACAATGCTTCCCAGGACCCTACCATTCACTGTGAATGTCCTACCTTCATTTGTCTTCCCAAAATGTAACACCTCACATTTATCTGAATTAAACTCCATTTCCCATTCTTCAGCCCTCTTACCCAGCTGATCAATATCCCTCTGTAAATCCTGATAACCTTCTTCACTGTCTATGACACCACCTATTTTAGTGTCATCTGCAAACTTATCATGCCTTGTACATTCTCATCCAAATCATTGATATATTTGACAAATAGCAATGGGCCTAGCATCGACCTTTGGGGATACCACTAGTCATGGGCCTCTTGTCTGAAAAATAAGCTTCCACCAACACTCTCTGCTTCCTATTGTCAAGCCAGTAGTGTATCCAATTAGCTAGCTCTCCCAGGGTCAAATGCAATCTAACTTTCTATAACAGACTCTCATGCGTAACTTTATCAAAAGCCTTCCTGAAGTCTATATTGACTGCCCTGTCCTCATCGACCTTCTTAGTTGCTTCTTCTAAAAACTCAATCAACTTCATGAAACATGATCTCCCGCACACAAAGCTAGGCTGACTATCCCTAATCAGCCCGTCTTTCCCAATGCATGTATATTATGAAAGGATATAGAGTTCCTAGGGATGGTGTAAAAATAATTTGAAAGGAATATTCCAGATTTCAGGAAAGCTTGGCTCTCTTTTCTCGAGATCACTCCATAACTAAATGAGACAGTGATTGATCAATGGTCTATCACATATTCCCACATTATCACATAGTCTTTAATTCTTTGGTTAACAGAAATCTATATCACATTCAAAATTATCAATTGACCTGGCATTAGTTGGTATTTGCTGAAAGGAGGTCCATTCATCTGTCACTCAGTGCTCATAGAAATGTTCCCTAACTCCACTTCTGAAAGACCTGGCTCTAAATCCTAGACTCTATCTCCTGGCCTTAGACCACGCCTGGCCCCCCC
>JARFYF010000050.1:15843423-15855711 GCA_030265395.1 Rhina ancylostomus | reverse complement strand
AATGATCTGTATGGATGGCATGCAAAACAAAGTTTTTCACTGTACCTCAGTACATGTGACAATAATAAACCAATTTAGTGACCACACCATTTCTTAACTCCTATGTTCAGTTTTATTCTAATGATTTTATAATGAATTCAGCTTTGGGCAAGGCAGTTGAGAGTTCTCAAACCCCCATCACACGATCAATGTTTACACCTCTCTGTTATCAAGTTGGGTGAGACTGCACTTATTTCCTATTATTCTTGTCCATTCCATGTTGATCAGAGAAACACCAGCATTGTGTTCTGTCGCCACACCTCTGGGGCTCACAGTATCTGTCCTTTCCCCTACTAGGATGATGAATCTCTGGAATTCTCTACCCACAGAGTTGTGGAGACTAGCTATTGAAGTACTTGAGGTAGATAACTATTTGAAAGATTGAGTGCTATGGCACGGAGGAGGAGGTAAGACCTGGGATAGAACAACCACGATCGTTTTGAATGGCAGGGCAGGCTTGAGGGGTCAAAGGGTCTACTCCTGATGCTATTCTCCTGTGTCCTTGTATTCTGTCTTCTGCTCCTCATCTACATGACGTCCCTTGGCAATGTCATAGAAAACACAAAATTAATTTCCAAATGAGTGCTGTTGACACACCACCAACTTCACCACTCCCTCCAATCATCAAAATGCTTCTCCATTCTTCCATATTGGCTGAGCAAAATGTTTTTCCAGCTGACTATTGAGGAAGACAAAGCTACTGTATTCAGGTGCTGTCACAGCTGGTGGCTTCCTCCCTCTCCCTGACAGAGACTGAATCAATTTGTTCAGAACTTTGCTGTCATCACTAATCCTGTCCAGGCTAGTCTCCCCCCTTCTACTCTTCCTGAAGTCAACATCATCCTAAACTCTGGTGTTTATTTGCCAGTCATTCCTAGGCTTGTCTGAGCAGCACTGTTTTCCAGGCAGGAGCAATTCCATTTTAAAATTTGCATTTTGGCTCCAAATCTGGCCTCTTGCTCACCCTTGATGTTAGGTGGCTGTGTCTTTGGATGCCCAGACCCTAGGCTCTAAAATTCCCTCTGTAAACATATCCACCTGTCTATGTTCTTCCTGCATTAAAACACCCTTAAGGCCATCTCAATCATCAATTCTTTGCCCTAACAATTCCTTACCTGTCTCGGTGTTAAATGTTCTCTGAAGTGCCATGGGACATTTTACTACGTTAACAGCCCTATATAAAAATGAATTATGATCATTGTACTGAGAACAAGGTTTTAATAAAATCTCTTGTTTTATTTTCCAATCAGTGAACCTACATGTAGATCCCATCATTAGGCATTATGGATAATGTATAGTTTAGTTCTAAATGAACAAATTGCATATTAAACTAGGAATCACAGTGATTTTTTTGAAAAGAAAGTTCAGCATGCCTGTATGTTTCTTCTATTGTGATCGTCCTGTCTTCCTGCAATCTTATTCCTTGCTAAGCCCCCAGCAATTGCCATTTCAGCTTCTCTTCCCCAGAGTACCTATATCATTCCTTCTCTACTCACTGCTATGCTCGGTGCCCGTGGACTATGCACTGATCTTTTCTGATTGCCAGGAACTGTTGGCATTGCCACCCTGCAGTCAGACTACCTCTTGATGTGCAGGTGGTTGCCTGAGAAATGGAGTAAAATTCAGAAGAGGGTACAGGAGAGGTTTATTAGCTAGAATGGCACTGGGATGAGGTGTGCTGTGGAGAGGCAGGTGAAGCTGAGATCATTCATCTTGGAGAAGAGTAGGTTAAGAGGAGATTTAATAGAGATGTTTATGATCCCGAAGGGATTGGATAGAGTAAATAAAAAAAAGCTGTTTCCAATAACTGAAGAATAGATAATCAGAGGGATATAGATCGGAAGTGATTGGAACAAAAAACAGAGGCAACATGAGAAAAAAATCCTTTGATGTCACAAGTGTTTAGGGCTTGGAATGCACTGCCCTACAGAGTGATAGGAGATAAATAGGGTGGCACAGTGGTGTAGCTATACAACTGTTGCTCCTATCTCCAGCAGTCTGGGTTCAATCCTGACCTCTAGTGCTCGCCATATGGAGTTTGCATGTTCTCCCTGTGGGTTTCTGCTGGGTGTTCTGGTTTCTTCCCACCTCTGAAATGTTAGTTGACAACTGTAAATTACGCCTAGTTAGGTGGTGGCAGAATTGATGGAAATGTGGGGGAAACAGGTTGCAGGGAAAATCAATGGAGGGAAGGCATTGTTCTGTAAGTTAGCATTGACTCGATGGGCTGAACAGCCTTCTTCTATGTTGTAAGGAAATATGGAAATAAATACTTGTAGGAGAAAATCATAGCAAGAATTTGGGGGAAGAACCAAGAGTGGGGTGGAGCTAATTAGGTTATTCAGTGATGATGACAGCACAAAGCAAATGGGCAGAATGGCCTCCATTTGTGATGTGTTGTGCACGATTTTCTTTGATCTTTTACAACTGGTAGCCATGCCATTTGCTTCCAGCCTTTTTGTTGACATATTAGACAATCCTGGAATAAACTGTCTGAAAAATGACTGTAATTCTCAAGCACTCTGACTGCCATCCACGTACTGAATATTTGGCGATGTAATTTCAAATTATTAATAGAAACACGCAAGTATCTAATACAATTTCCTGAGGTGCACCTGAATTCCAGCCCAATTTGATTCTATTGAACCATTTTTAATCCTTTAAATCTTCTTTGTTAGGAACATATCTGTTCAATTTACAGCAGAATAACAGATATAATCCTTCCACTTATGTAACAGTATGTGGTGATCAGTTAGATCTGAAGCTTTGTGATGTATAATAAATGATATATACACTCCTTTTATTTCAGTCCCTGAATAACAATTGGATGTTAAATTTACTGCAGAATAGATCTCTGCTGATTTTCCGATACATTCAAATTAACAAAAGGTTTGAGTGCTCATTAAAGACATCCTACACCTCATCAAAGATAAATCTTCCATATGCCTTGTTAATAATAGGCCTTTGATATAACACAGGTCTCTTCCTCTGTGTTCCTGATGTATTCTACCTTAACTATGGATACAGAACAGGCAAATTTCCCGATGTAAAGAAGCTGCCTGGGACTCACTGAAGTATTAAGTAATAATGGTCACCTAGTTAGGCCACATTGGGCAATTGTGGATAGACAGGCTGATTGAAGGACAGGACCACAGGTTGAGTCCTTCAGTTGTTCAGCTATGTTCAGTCCCTCTGAACAATAGACAGTCCATTCTAACTCTTTGATCACGGCTCCAGCTACTATTATGCTTTGTTTCTCTTGTGCTCGGCAGCTTTGCAACAGTACATAGCTGGCTGGTAGCAGAGTATGTTCTAATGCTCCGGATGACATGCTGATTGTTGATGGGATGATTTTTGTACCATTCAGCTTATGATGTCTAACTGTACTCAATCAAGGCTGAAATTACACCATTCAACGAGTCAGAATGTTGTGTTTTCAGATGCACTGCACAAAGACAGCAGCCAAGGTTGCAGCACTTTGCTGAAGAAACCCGGTGTGACCTACATTCGTGTCCACTAAATTTCCTCCCACATTATTTCTGTTAAGTATTAACAATGCCGGCCCAGAGCAAGCAAGTACTGTGATTTATTTTACAAGTGTTATGGGATTGCCAGGCAGCTCAGCAAAGTAAAAATCCTTTAATGCAGCTCAGAATAAAAGAATCCCACCTCTTGGAAAAAAAAGATTACCATCACCTTCTGGTATGGGAAGGTGATTTCCATAAATACTGCCTGCAGAGAAAAAGATTTTTATATTATTTAACAGGAGTTGAGAGTTATGATGCCTTAAGTCTCATATTTCCATCTGAGCTTGTTATTGCCTGTTTATGACACCCTTTTACATCTGGACAACTTTCTTCCCAAAATGCTTTAGGATGTCCAAGATCTAAAATAGTGAGAGATTCAAGAAATGGCTGTGCTGTTGAATCCAAATGTTTTCAGAAGGATTCAATTGTCGGAGTATTGCAGATGTGCAGTTGTTGCAAGTGTTTTGGTGCTCAAAACCATCAGAAAGGCACAGTTGGTCAGTCGGTATGACCTTCTTTGCAATCATTAGTCTCTGCTGGGACACTTGTGTGATTAGGAACAGACTGAACCACCACTGCTATATAATGAGATAGCGCCACAAGACAAACAGTAACTGAAAACATTCACCATGTTGATTATCATAGCAATTAAAATTCTGCCTCCACTGTTAAGGACATATGAACTGTTTAAAGTAAGAAATAAGATTCACAGAAACCCTTTAAAAATAGGCACAGTAATTTACACTTCAGAGGAATAGTGCAAACATGAAATAAATATATATATCATCAGAAGGAAATATTGAATCCAGCAATAAAGGGGTTACATTTTCCTGGAAGTCCGGGTGGTCTCAATCTGATCTTGGTTGTTTCTATATTATCACTTCAAAGAGGCACCGAAGTGGACTATGAGCTGTAGATCAAAAACAAATTTATTTTGAAAACTCCTCCTTTGGGTTCAGTCAGCAGGTAAATGATGAAGCAGCAAACTGATCTACCAAGAGCAGCACAATTAACTAATTAGCAAACAGCAAGGTGAAAATGAAGCATTAATCTGGTACTGAAATGTGGGATAGTGTGCGCAAACTGGAAAGGAGAGGCAGAAGCAGAAAATGACAATAATATACACTTAACAGAGTGGGTATCTATGGAAACAAGTGAGGTGTTTGGGTTCCAATAAACATTTTTACAACAGAATTAGACTGAGCCTTGGTGGGTTAAGAAATATTGGATTGCAGTTTATTTATTTATGTGTGTGTCCGTCTGCAATTAGAAAAAAAAGATAAGATCTTTATTAGTCACATGTACATCGAAATACACAGTGAAATGCATCTTTTGCGTAGAGTGTTCTGGGGCAATCCACAAGTCTTGCCACGCTTCCGGCGCCAACATAGCATGCCCACAACTTCCTAACTCGTACATCTTTGGAATGTGGGAGGAAACTGGAGCACCCGGAGGAAACCCAAGCAGACACGGGGAGAATGTACAAATTCCTTACAGGCAGCTGCTGGAATTGAACCTGGGTCACTGGCGCTGTAAAGCGTTATGCTAACCTCTACACTATCGTGCCTGCCCTTTACAATAGTTTAACCTTGGGCTGCTTAATGATTCATTCTGGAACAAAATATAAATGGAAAAAAACACAACTTGAAAATCTATTCTACTGACAAATAATTACACCTACCATCTTCTCTGTGCAAGTGATAATGTGGAAAATAATGGGCTACTGCAAAAGCAAATAGCCAACTGAATGCCAAAAATGTTTAGAACATGTAAAGCAAACTGCTGGCAAAATGTCATACTTGGAATAGGAATTCTGTTCAATGCAGGGGTCACAGAGACTAACCTTCTGCAGAAATTCAGCATCAGAAAGACTGCTGATAAAGGGGATGAATGGGAAAGAATTGGAGGCTATATTCAATGTGTGAATTAGGAGGTAATTTGGTGCAGACTTGATGAGTTTGTTTCTGTGATACCATTCTTTAGTTTTCACATTATTCAATTTTGATCCATTGGTTAGTAGGTCAGTGTGCTGCTTCCCATTTAGGTTGTTATACAAGATGCATCTGATATGGACGGGAACCTTGTTGGACCATGCATACTCAAACTGCTAAAAGCAAAGCATTCCATGCTGGGAGTGGAAAGCAGGACATTGATGGCATACTTGATTGCTCCTCCACTTGGCTGATCACAGAGCGCCGCTGGCAGCAACTGACGAGAGCAGTCTTTATATCCCCTCCGTGGCAGAGAGAAAAGCATGTTTGAAAGGAATGTCCATAGACAACAGAGTCAGGGCCTTGTTCACAATAACTCCACTCATCAGAGTGAATTAAAGAACCAGCTCAAAATTACAAAATGACTTTCTGATCACCCCCGCCCATTTCCAAAAAAAAGAAATGCTTTTGATTAGCAATTGCCTTCACCCTCCCAAATTGCATATAATGTAGGTAAAAACAAGTTGAATATAACAGCATATATTAGTGATTGAGCAGTATATATCCTCATCTCAGGATCTGGCTGATTGGGGCAGCACAGTACTGTAGCAGTTAGCATAATGCTATGACAGCGCCAGTGGCCCAGGTTCAATTCCCGCCGCTGTCTGTGAGAAGTTTGTACATTCTCCCTGTGTCTGCGTGCGTTTCTTCCAGGTGATCCAGTTTCCTCCCACATTCCAACGACGTAAAAGTTAGGGGCTGTGGGCGTGCTATGTTGGCGCTGGAAAGAGTGGCAACACTTGTCCCCAGCACATTCTCAGTAACGCAAAAGATGCATTTCACTGTGTATTTTGATGTACATGTGACTAATAAATAAATATCTAATATCTAATCTACTTGTGTAGGGGGAAGGTTTGGAGACCCGAGGTCCCAGTAGCAGCATCACCTACTATACTTTATCACCTGTATCTTACTCAATGAAGTGCTGCTTTTCTTTCTCACCTTTTCTCTTGTTCTGTCATCTCCTACCAGAGATTTGTCTGAGCTTATCAGGGTGACACAAGACGATCCAAACACATCTGGCGCCAAACATCCATGTGTCACCTATTAACAAAATTGCATTAAGTTCTTATCAAAGGAAACAAACCAAATATCAAATGCTGGTCGAAGGCACAGGTTATGCCAGAGGATCCTATTTGCAAGGTGCAGGACCTGGCAGGATGTGTGTAGGTTGAGGAAGCAGTTAATAAGGCAAACAGAGGTCTGGGCTTTATCAATAGAGTATAAAAGCTGAAGAGTTATGTTGAATCTTTATAAAACATTGGTCTGGCCTCAGTTGGAATATTGTGTCCAATTCTGGTCAACATATTAGGGATAGGGTCCAGAGAGGATTTAGGAGAATGGTTTCTGGGATGAGGGATGAGAGTTACAAGGATGGATAAGAGAGGCAGAGACCTTTCTCTTTGGAGAAGACTGAAGAGAGATTTGATAGAAATATACAAAATGATGAGGGGTCTGGACAGAGTGGACAGTGGGAAGCTGGTCCCTCTGTTTAGGGGTCAAGGACTAGAGGTCACAGATAAAAAGTAAAGGTGAGGGGAATTGAGAGTGATATGAAGAAAAACTTTCTTACACAGTGCTTGGCTGGGATCTGGAATGCACTGTCTTCAGATATGGTGAAGGCAAGTTCCACTATGGACTTCAAGAGGTAAATGGATAAATATATGTTAGGGAAAAATCTGCAAGGCTGCAGTGAAATAGCTGGAGCTAGCACAGACATGAAGGGCCAAATAGATAGATAGATAGATAGATTTCTTTATTAGTCACATGTACATCGAAACACACAGTGGAATACATCTTTTTGGGTAGTGTTCTGGGGGCAGTCTGCAAATGTTGTCACGCTTCCAGCGCCAACATACTATGCCCACAACTTCCTAACCTGTACGTCTTTGGAATGTGGGAGGAAACTGGAGCACCTGGAGGAAACCCATGCAGACACGGGGAGAACATACGATCTCCTTACAGACAGCGGCCGGAATTGAACCTGGGTCGCTGGTGCTGTAAAGCGTTATGCTAACCACTACAAATAGCCTCCTCTTTTACTGTAACCGTCCTATGATTCTATGTTACAAGACTCTGCAAATGTCAAATATAATACTGGCAATAGAAGGGAAAAAAAAATCTTGTGTTTTACATCATCAAAGTGCTCCACATTACTTTCCAGTGAATGGAGCATATTTGAAGAACATTCTTGTGCTTGGTAGGAAAGTGCAGTAACCAAACTGTGGACAAGCAAGATCCTGCAGGCAGCAGAGATAATAACCAGCTGGTCAGTTTTTTTGATAACCCCAGTAAAGGGGTTTTACCCCAGTTTAGGCATTGGACTAAATATCTGAAGATCTCTGCAGCTCCTCTTCAGACTTTCAACTGTGGGAGATGAGGAACTAATCTGACCTTGGTTGCCATGCCTTGAAAGCAAGCTTCCCTCATCCATGTGGTGTATGAAGAAAGTTGCACAAACTAAATGGATGCCAACACCATTTGCCTGTGTCCCAGAACTGTCTGGAGCCAAATGCAGCAGAATGAAGAATGAACACGCAGTTAGAAACCAAGCAGGGAACTTAAAAAGCATTTATTCAGTATGGTAAAACTATAACCTCTGATAATCACTGAAAATATGCCTCTGCTTGGGTTAAATCAGTGCCAATTCTAAATATGTTCTCATTCTGATTGAACACATTCCTACTGTGACCCTTTTACAAAGTCATTTTTTAAAATCTCTCATGAACACACAAAACCTAGAATTGGTTCCAGTCAGCAGTGCGCTCGAGAATAAACCATACAGCAATAACTTTGATCCAGGATCACAATTTTCCCCATTTGTTTATTAGGCACTAAATTTCAGTTAAGGATATGAGCTGTTCTGATCAGGAGCAGCTCAGCAGCTGCAGCACTCCCCCATGATCTGGGTGACCTTACACCCTTTTGTTCTGTAGGCCGCCCTATTAATCACTCATTAACAGCCCACAAACCACATGGAATATCAAGAGGAGCTTCAGTAATCCATTCATTACAGTAAGATCATGAGTCATCTTATTTCCCAATCACTTTACATTAGAGCGCAGCCATTGACGGTGGTTCCTCTTTATATCAGCCATGCTTGTCAGGTGGATGTCTTCATTTGGAAAAAAAATGAAAAAACAGGAGTGGGACCCCTGGCCTCTTGAACCATTTCACTATTTCAAACTAATGGTTTTCCAAATACTCTTCCTGCCCAGACCCCATACCACACAGTGTCAAAAATTCCATCAGCCCTGGCCTTTCCAATCAGCAGCCTGAAATTGCTCCATGTTT
The DNA here is from genome assembly GCA_030265395.1 of Rhina ancylostomus. Lineage (NCBI taxonomy): Eukaryota > Metazoa > Chordata > Chondrichthyes > Rhinopristiformes > Rhinidae > Rhina > Rhina ancylostomus. The sequence continues at coordinate 15,846,860 of JARFYF010000050.1, read as the reverse complement.
TTATTTAAAGTTAAAGTGGCATTGTGGGTCACCTTAACCCTGTTTATGACCATCACTTAGAGTGGGAACTTTAATTACGAGAAAAAAGAAAATATGTTGGAAGTATTCAGCAGGGCAGGCAGGACTTGTGAAAGAGAAACAGTTAATGTTTCAGATCAGAGATGCCTCATCAGAACCCTTCAATGGATAAAGAGTCCTTGACCTGTTTCTCTTTCCAAAGATGCTGCCTGACCTACTGAGTACTTCCAGCATTTTCTGGGTTTTTTTTTATTTTCAGATTTCCAGTATATGCTTTTTATAAATTTTTACTTCAATTGCGAGATTCACAGAGCAATGTTAGGTTTCACTGTGAAATAATGTGCAGAAACTGCCCTTGTGGGTTTCAGCATGAAGGTCCTTATTAATGTGTTGCATATCTTCACTGTTGTCAGTATGTAACAAGGCAGGTGCGTTCTGTGCAGGCAGCTCTTAAAGGAATATACTGCAATGCAAGCAACACCCAGTTACGAGGCAGTGTTGCCACTGACTAGAAGTTGCAATGATAGGAGAGGGTAGGAGGTGTAATCTCGGGGTTAGAGGACCTGGACTGGTGGGTGATAAACAGTGGTTGAAGTGGGTTTGTTCTTTGTACAAGCCTCCAATATAAGAAAGTTGCTGGGACAGCTGTGCAGTCTCCAAATACCTTCACAGTAGGGAGGCTTGCAAAGCAGGCTGATGCCATTGCCCTCTCCGTGTGGTCTTATGGGCTGAGGGAAATGTAGGTGAAGTTTCTTCTTCTCAAAAATTAAAAAAACCTGCAGATGCTAGAAATCTAAAATAAAATCAGACAAAGCTAAAAATACCCCGCAGGTCAGGCTGCACCTGTGGATGCGAAACAGAGTTAACGTTTCAGTTCAAAGACCCTTTTTACAGAACTCCCCTCTTGAGTAGTCTTTGGGTGACCTCCTTAAATGCAACACTAAATGGAAGACTGTGGGTACAGCCAAGCTCAGCAGTACAGCCAAGCTCACCATTAATCAGGAAGCTGAGAGTGACCCTGTCTTCCATTGGCAAAGAAGTCAAGACAGATGTATGGGGTTGTATCTGAAGGTGTAGGAAGTCAGAGATCAGAATGCAGCCTGAATATCGTCTCTTTAAATGGAATGGTTTCAGGGTAAATTGGATCAGTAAAACCTGGTTGTTTTCTGAGTAAATAAGAACCATCATTTTTCAGACCAGTGAGAATTTCAAAATCTAACTGCAAAAAGATTTTGCACCTTGTACTCCTGTGGGCTTCATTTGGAGGAATTTTACATCAGAAATAAAGAGCTAAAAAACAAAAATTCTGCTGTAAAAAGAGATGAATTTCCCAAAGGTGCTAAGGAACTCAGAAATGTATATAGAGTTGTTCAATTCCAGGCTGACCCATTTTTCAACAGTACATCACTGTTTTGTTTGGATTTGTGTGAAAAAATTTCCAGTCCTGTGATTTTTGTCCCTGAGCTCGAGAATTCCAAAGATCCACAACCCTCTGAGGACAGAACTTTCACCTTAGCTCCATCCTAAGTGACTGACACCTTTTCCTATGATATTGAGAACCATTAAACCAGCGTTCAGTCAAGACAAAAACAGAAAATGCTGGAAATACTCAGCAGGTCAGGCTGCATTTGTGGGAAGAGAAACAGACTCAATGCTTCAGGTTGGAGACCCTTCATCAGAACTGAAAAGAAGACAAAAGAAGATTCTAAAGCTGACAACTGCCCTGGCAGACACATTGTTTCAGCCTGTTCTTGCCCCACTATTTCTTCCTACCTTGACTCTATCCTTTCTCCGCTGGTTCAGTCCCTTCCTCTCATATCTGTGACATCTCAGATGCCATGGAATTTGACTGTTGCCAATTCCCTAGCCCAAATGAGTTCATCTTTATCATGGATGTACAATCCTTTCACACCTCTGCCCCACATCAGGATGGTCTGAGGGCCCTCTGTTTCTTCCTGGAGCAGAAGTCCAATCAATTGCCCTCCACCAATGCACTAATTCACCAGGCTGAACATTGAACAACTTTTCCTTCAACTCCACTCACCTTCTCCAGATCACAGGTGTAGCTATGGGCACTCTCAAGGGTCCAAACAATACCTGTCTTTTTGTGGGATGTGTGGAACAGTCTTTGTTTCTGTCCTGCCCAGGGCCACACCCCAAATCTTTCTCCCAGTAATCAACGACTGCATTGGTGCTGCCTCCTGCACTCATGCAGAGCTCATTAATTTTACTGCCAATTTCCACCCTCCCCTCACCTTCACATGGTCAATCTCTGTCTCTTCCCTTCTGTTTCTGAATCTCTCTGTCTCCATCTCAGGAGGTAGTGTAGCTACTAACATCCATTGAAAACCTACTGACTCCCACAGCTATGTCGACTACCCTTTGTCCTGAGGAGTCCATTCCATTTTCCTCCATCTCCATTGTATTTGCTCTGACGTTGAGACATTCTGTACAAGTGTTGCTGAAGTGTCTTCTTTCTTTTTGAATTGCAGCTTCCCCTCTACCATTGCTAATAAAGGTCTTAACGTACATCATCCATTTCCCGTGCCTCTGCTCTCACCCATCTTTTCCGGGACAGAACAAGGATACTTCCCTTCATTCTTGCCTTCCACCCACCAGCCTCCACATTCTCTGCAATTTCCGCCACTTTCAAAGAGATTCCACCATCAGGCACATCTTCCCCTCTCCTCCCCTTTCAGCATTTCACAGAGACCGTTTCCTTTGTGACTGTCTGGTCCACTCTTCTGTTCCCACCAGCCACCCCACTTCTTACGGCACTTTCCCTTGCAACTACAGGCAATACAACACTTGTCCTTTCACCTCTTCCCTTCCCACCTTCCAGGGACTCAGCCTTTCCAGGTGAAGCAGTGATTCACTTGCACTTCTTCCAATCTATTGCTACATTTGGAGCTCACAATGTGGTCTCCTCTGCATTGGAGTAACCAAACGCGGATTGAGTGATTGCTTTAAGGAATTGCCTGCTACTTTAGTTCCCCATCCCACACCCACTCTGAGCTATCCATCTATAACCTCCTGCATAAATGTGGAGCGACTTTCTGGGTATTTCCAACATTTTCTGCTTTTGTTTTAGATTTCCAGCATCTGCAGTTTTCTTGACTTTCAATAAAGACAATATTGTTTTGTTCATGTCTAGGATGTGGATATCCTTGACAGAATGCTCCATTCTTGACTTGCTGTTGTCCTTTTGTTGATGGTACTCCTACAGTGTACTTAGGTAAGGATTTCCTGAATTTTCAGCCAATGGTGACGAATTTTCTTTCCAAGTCAGTACTGTGCGTGACTTAGATGGAATTTGGATAAGGTGGTGTTCTTGTGTACCTGGGACCCTTGTGTTAGTATTGGTTTATTATTGTCACTTGTACCGAGGTACAGTGAAAAGCTTGTCTTACAAACCGATT